>JBBPCY010073437.1:0-10320 GCA_037974405.1 Brachyalestes nurse | reverse complement strand
ATAAAAGCCTTGGAAAGAATGGATCCTGTCTGCCTCTGTGCCTCCTGCACGAGCACGCTGCGACGGCCCGTGACAGATATTTACTTATTCAAACTTATAAAATTGAGAAATCAGTTTAGCGCTGAAAACACCTCTGAAAGAAAGCTTAATATAGTAAAAATATAGTAATATGTATTATGTATTTTGATGAAACTCTTAAAAGATCTATGAATGTAAGACCTGGTGGTTTTTGTGGTACTATTAAGATTATAAGTAAGGAAATGATAATGGAATTAAGGGGAATCAATAGGTTCATGAGGTGACTGGGTAAGCGTCAAAAGTGTAAAGTATCTAAAAAGGCCCTATTGGTAACAGATGATAATTTGTGCATAGTTTGAATGATTTGGAATAGATACAAAAGTGAATTATATTATGTGGAGAATGTTATTGAAAGTTTGTGGTACAGCAAGGCGAGACAACGATGGGTTATGAAGAGAGTGAGAGACTGCTTAATGCCTTATATGCTAATAATAATACAATTAACAATACTGATCACTAATACACAAGGGTTAGAACATAGTTCACAAGGAATAGTGGTTAAGAAAAAATAAAGTTTTGGGGATTTTTGGAAGGTATTGAGGGATTATTGGTTCCGGATCAAAAGGATCTCCTATCTGACTCCTCATTAAATGTATACTGGGAGACATATGTTTGTATTGTATTTGGGGGAGAGCCCTATTAAGAACATCTTGGAAGCAACTGAAAACCAGATTAAGGGGCTGTATAGAATAACTAATTACTATGTGTAAGGAAATCTATCTATAGTATCAGAAGAACATGTTTTTGTTTCAATTATTAGCAACGACAGCTGAAGATGGTCCTTCTCTGGCTGCCTCAGGGACCTCGCAGGGTTGGCCTTTATCTACTGAAGTTGGCACAATCCCAGATGCTTCGGGATAGAAAGATAAAGAACAGATAGAAAGAATCAGCGTAGTTGCCATTCAGAATACAGTGTGCCAGTACTGGAGTATGAGGTTATGGGATGAGTTACGTGAATGCCAGATTAAAGAGATGCGTCTTGAGTCTACTTTTAAACTGGGTAACTGTGTCTGAGCGTCGAACACTGTCTGGAAGGCTATTCCAAAGCTTTGGAGCCAAATATGAAAATGCCCTACCTCCCTTTGTAGTTTTTGGAATTGTGGGAACTACTAGGAGTCCAGAGTTTTGTGATCTTAAGGAACGTGGTGAATTGTAGTGTATCAGAAGACTTGTTAGGTATGTGGGAACTAAACCATTTAAAGCCTTGTATGTAAGTTATGCTATTTTGTAATTAATTCTAAACTGAACAGGCAGCCAGTGCAGGGATGATAATATTGGGGTTATCACTGAAGCTTTTAGTGGAAGTATATAACAGGCGGATCCAAGAAATATATTTTGGGCCAAAGCCAAATTTTTTGGGAGTGGCAAATAGATAATTCCACTCAATTCTGTCAAATGCTTTCTCCGCGTCCAGGGAGACAACCACCTCTGGTGCACAATGTTCAGAAGTTTACGCATATTCGTGAAGGAGTGGCAGCCCCTCATAAATACAGTTTGGTCCATTGGGATTAAATGGGGCATAACATTATCCAATCTTGAGGCAAGGAGTTTGGCCAAAATCTTTATGTCTGCATTTTAAAGTGAAATTGGGCAGTATGACCTACAGTGAAATGGATCCTTACCTGGTTTCAAAAGAAGCAAACTGGATGCCTCAGTCAGGCTTAGTGGTAACATGGACTGGTTTAGAGAAAAATTAAACATTTCAAGGAGAATGAAAGCAAGTTGAGCGCTAAATTTTTTGTAAATTTCTATTGCATAGCCATCTGGACCTGGGGTCTTACTGCTTTGCATTTTCTTAATAGAATCAAAGATTTCTTGAAGTTGCAAGGGTTTGCTAGATTATCCTGCACATTTTTGTTTAGTTAGGAAAATTTAAATTGTTTAAAAAGTTCACCATGGGTAAGGAGTCAGGTGGTGATGAGGAATAAGAAATAATCTTTCCCCTTATGACAACTTTTAAGGTCTCCCATAAGGCAGATGGAAATTGATTCTGTTCTATTAAATAGCTAAAATTCCTCAATTTCCTTAGATATTAATTCACAAAACTGCTGGTCAGCTAATAATGGAGTGTTAAACCTCCAAGTACTGGGCTGTGTTAAGTTTTGGGAGAATGCTAGGTCAAGAATCACTGGGGTGTGATCTGATTCCACAATGGCAGAGTACTCTTAAGAGCTTTAGAACTTTAACAGAGTCAACATCCGCAAAGCTGCCGGTCCAGACGGAATTTTGGGTCATGTATTGAAGGTGTGCAGTGAGCAGCTGTCTGCTGTCTTCACAGACATTTTTAACACCTCCTTGAAAAGCTCAACTGTCCCCATCTGCTTCAAAAACACCACCATTGTGCCAGTTCCCAAGACGAACAAAGCCAGCTGCCTTAATGACTTTCGGCCTGTTGCACTAACCTCCATAACAATGAAGTGTTTCGAAAGGCTGGTAATGGGACACATCTTGAGCTCCATTCCGATCAATCCAACCCCCTTCAATTTGCGTACCGTCACAATAGTTGCACTGAAGACGCCATTTCACACACCATTCACACCACCCTGGCTCACCTGGACAATAAAAACTGCTATGCCAGACTGTTGTTTGTGGATTAGTTGTCAGATATAATCATCAAAATTAAAAGAAATAAACAATTGAGATATATCAGTCTGTGTGGAATGAATGTACACATTATACAAGTTTCACGTCTTGAATGGAATTAGTGAAATAAATCAACTTTTTGAAGATATTCTAATTTTATGACCAGCACCTGTACTGTGATCTAAAATAGCAAAAATGGCATGAGATGAGCGTGCGATGATTTAAGCTGTGCTAATGTGGTAGCTAAAACTTTCTTTAAGTTTCACATTAGCCATGTAGGTCCTGTGCAAAAATAATGAAACAAACTTCAGACATTTGATGTAAAGGGTAAATCAGGTCTGAGCGATTTTTCCATCAATAACCATATTTAGTATGTGTGTCAGACCAGACTGTCTGAACATGTGGCACTAAAGGGCCACTTTAGGGCTCCTACATTGTGTTAGAATGAAGCTGCAATGGAAAACAACTGTTGTAAGACATTGTAAGTGGAGATGAGTGGCGTGTAAGTGTTCATAAAGAAAGGGAGAGGGATTGCATGAGACTGAGACAAACAAATAGAAGAACTCTCTCTCTCTGTTCTGTTTTGGCATCCTTTCCAAACAGAATGTGTCTTCGAGGCCTCCGGGTGAACAAAAAACATATGCTCCGCAGCTCTCCGCTTGTTTTGTTCTTTTTCTTTCTCCTCTCGTTCCTGACCTGCAAGAAAAATTACATGCCGAGGGTCTTATTAATCTGGGAAATGTTGCCAAAACCTCTAGCCACCACGTGAAACTTTCTAGTAATAGCTCCTCTCCTGTTTGAAACAGCGTTAATAGCGTGTTTAAAACAAAATGCCTCCTTGCTTCTTCTCAAACTTCAAACCCAATGTCAGATCTCCTCCGTAATGACAGTTAAACCCGTCATCAAATGGGACACTCTCCTCAATGCACTAGGCCTCACTTCCCCTCATAGTTTCAACCCCGGGACCCTAAAAAGATTTCAATCAGCATGTAATTAATATTCCAAGGGAAAGAACACATCAGGAAGCAATTATTCAATGGGACCCACCCCCACTGCCAACTCCCAAACATGACGCTCAGTGAGCATATCTAACGTAGGTTACTGAGCCTCACTGGCTGGCATCACTATGGGCTGACAGCCCTTTTCGTAATGTGGACCACCTCGCTGAACCCAAATCCCTATTCAAAGTGATGGTTTAACAAAAAAATGTTATGTGCACAGTTTGCCCCTTATTGCAAATGACTAAGACATGATTAGAGTCTGAAGATGGCTTCTTTCGCTCGGACCTGCTGCTCTGAGGCAGCTAGTAGTGGAAGCGTATGCCCAAAACAACGCACTCATCTCAAATCCTGTCTATCAATTGGGCCTGCTTACGTGGTTTCTGACAAATATTAACAAAAATTCAGTCCAGTGTGTCTGCAACAACTATTTTTAGCCATGCTATAGATCTCGCTATGCCAGAAGACACATTTCAGATGTGTGATGCTAATTAGAGCATATAAGCTTTCATTACTATTGCTTTTTGAGATGGCTTAACAACCCAAGATAGGTGTAAAAGATTTTTTAAAAGTCCGTATAAGAGACCCAGTAAAGCCAAAGACAGACTGGTGTGTAAACCAGCAGCTTGGAGAGACGTCCAGCATCCTCTCCATCACTGGGGCTCGAGCCTGAGCCATTTTGCGCACTGGGGCTAATTGAGATCAGATGCGAGCGCGACCTGTGCCGAGGGTAACCTGGAAGCATTTATTTTATGGAAAAGATGTTTAGTTAAGTGCAGCGCTGCGGCTTAATGAGTCTGGGCCTGGGCCCTGTGATGAATATGATTGGTGAAAGCTCTGAAGGCCGCTTCCTGAGCCCTTCCTTCCTCTCGCATCAGGTTTCAGATTAGCACACTTCCTGTCCACTCTGTGCATTTATACGCCAAAGGATCCTTCTTTGCGAAGGTTATCAGGCATTATTTCGTGTGTAACAGCCTTTTTCCTCTGCGCCTTTTAACTGCTGGCAAGAGCAACACTGGATAGTAAGAGAAATTCAAGCATTTGGCTAGTTGTGGTCAGCTGCCATGCTCTTTGTATGGTGTCATGCCTACTGAAGTTACTATCAGACCAGGACTTCTTAACAGGGACTAAGTAGCATGCAGGAATAATATTGCTACATACTGAAACAGTGCCTTAAACCATATTATTAACACTGTCCTGAACCCTTGGGGTAAGCTCTGATCGATTCATCCGTCTTAAAGACTATGATGCAGTTCTGTTTATCTATTTTAAGTGAACTGAGCCATGCAGTTGCTCATTAGGGGCCGGATTCCTTGAAAAACTGCTTTGGGACAATGTTTATTGTATAAAGGGCTAAACAAATAAACTCGGACCGAACAAAATAGGGCCCCTGTTCCGAGGCAGGTGCAGAAACCTTTGCACATTCTCGAAAACACTTCGAAAAAAGGCCTTGTTGCATGTTAAAGCAGTTCATGCCATTAAGAACATATAAGTCTCCCTGATAAACTTAACAGTCTATTAAAACAGCAACTCCTCTTACACTGCAAGCCTCATTGAGATACTGGAGACGGGTGTTACACTGCAATCTGCCAGCCACTGTAAAGTCTCACCTATAGAGGGCGCTGTTGATTAATTTCGTCACAATTGCATTTTGCTCCATTGAAAAAAACAATGGAATTTATTTAAAAACTTTGTCATTGCTGAGATTAACGTGTGTCACATTCATAGTATGTATTTGCTGAATGAAAATGGCAAAGTCCTGCAAAAACAGTATTAGAAAGTTAAATTAATGCTCAACTCATGCATTCTTAACATAAATCCTGAGTTTACTAAAGAAAATTCACCAATTTTTTCCAGCATAAAACAATTAATTCTAAACATTTTAGATCGTTCACAGTGGTAGTGAATGAAACCAGACATCTGAGAAGTTTAATATACTATCTGCTATCATTTGTTTTGAGGAGGTTGTGGCCTTAAACATACTTATCAAAATTTATTAGAAACAAGATATATAGAAAAATAGATTATTAAAATGACTAGATTTGCATTGTAGAAATTGGGACCCCTGGTTTCTATCATTGCCATTTTAACAACATTTGAATCTCACGTTTTGCTACAATCAACCATTTCACATTAAACCTCTCTGGGGTGGTGGTGGCCTAGTGGGTGGTATACTTGCCTCTGAACCAACAGGTCCTGGGTTTGAATCCTACCTTCAGCATACCACCACTGGGTTCCTGAGCAAGACCCTTAACCCCAAGTTGCTCCAGAGAGACTGTCCCTGGTTGTTAAGGCATAGAAGTTGCTAGATTCTGTAAATGAATTACATTGTTTACATCTGAACCATTGAATTATGCAATGGAACCTCCATTTTAGACTCCACAAAACGTTATTGTTTAAAACCCAGTGTATGTTGTAAAAAAAAATCTTAAAATAAGAAGCATGTATTCAACCCTTTAGTATTAAATACTGCCCAGGTTCCAGTACTAGGTCAACACTATGGTGACCCCACTGTGTTTGGGCCTTCATTGCTTTGTGTGTGTTAAAACCTCAAATGAAGCCTAATGTCAGTATGGTTTGTCTATTTTGTGGCAGCAGTAGGCGGATGCCAAAATTATCCATTGCAAGCTGAAACTGATCCCTCACACACCTGGTTCACTTTCCACAGCAGGTGCCGCCCTTTCCATTAGGCCCTACACATGCGTATTGAGAGCGTGTGAATAGCACACTCCGTGCTCCTCACACTCTGGAGCCGCTGATTACAGTCTTCCTCAAGGGACGAGAGTGAAATGGAGGGGGTTGGGCGGTGGTGGTGGTGGGGGGGGGGTGTCTAGTGCTTCAGTCACTTAGGATCAAGGCGAGGGCGGGAAATGGTAGCAGACGTAAAAGCTGAATGTGCTGGTAATCACCAGTGAGCACGCGACAGTTTAACCACTCCAAAGCTTAAAGAAAAAAATGGTCACGGGTTGAGGGCGGTGCAGCTCAAGCCATATTCTGTGTTTAATGCAAATGCAAAGAATCTAAATACAACAAACTCAACTGCATCACTGGTTCATGCTGCAGGAACAGCTTTTCTTCTAAATCAGAATAATAATGTTCAACCAGAAACGTGGGCTCAATCCCAAATGCCTCTCCACTTCTTATATAGTGCACTACACTGCAGAGGCTGGGAAATGATGGCTTCTACACCCAAAGAGTGCACTCCATTTCCAATAGGGAGTGGTGCGTAGGACCTCGTGGCCTCAGATTTATTGGTATCTTGTAAAAATGAGAAGGAAAAGCTGTTTGTAAGCTCATCTTACACTGAGAATATGATTTTTTTCGAGTGAGACCATTTTTCAAAGAAATACCACGACTTATTTGAAATCCTGTATCGCATTAAGCTTAACTGTCTGTCAAATGCTCACCTTTATCAGATAATTTGCCAAAACAGAGCCCTTTCACAAGGACTTCTTAAGCTTTAGAAGTTAGAATGTTAGCTTCACATGAATAACTTCTGAGCAACCTTATCTTCACATGACTAGCAAACGTTTTCTGGCTGGATATGTAAGGGATGTGCCACGCAACATCTTCCTTTCAGAATTCTTGAACCAGTAACCTTTCACTCACATAAATATCCCAAATTTCCCTTGTCTGTCACAATTATTTGTCATGGGAGAGTCTATGTTTTGTCTGACATAATGTGCCAGGTAATGTTAGCTTTTTAGATTTTATAATTAAACTGCTAATGGTTTAGCACCTTTAGCCTAGCCTTAGCAACCTAATAGTCAGGCTCCTAAATAATCTAAAAAAGTTGATTATACTTATAAAAGTTTATTTCTGTAAAGGCAAAACTCTCTGGTATATGTGTGACTCAGAAAGCTTGGGAACATTATAGCCAGCTGCTCATGGTGTATGAATATAGCTGTTGATAGTAATGGCTTCTCACTGGCACAGATAAACAGGGTCTGTCAAGTTCAAACTACGTTTATTAGCTCTGCTTTCTTTTTTTAAAGTTGTGTTAGGGCAGCTGGTGACCTAGAGTTGCCCCTGTGATCAGAAGGTTGTGGGTTCAAATCACAGGATTGTACCCTTGAGGAAGGTAATGTCCCCACACACTGCGCCACACATTGTTCACACTGTATGGTGTGGTGTGTTCATGTGTGACTATAAGGGGCCACTGTAATAAAAATCACTGTCCTACTGTATGCATGACACAAAGACTGCTTAATGTTTGCTAGCTTCTGAGCTACTCTCACTACTCAGCTTATAGCTAAGCGTTATGATCTGCCACAACATCAGATTGATATGGAGGGGAAAGAAACAACTTTGTGAATACGGTCCACTCCAAGGCCGTAATCATAATATGTACTTGGGGGGGACACGTCCCCGCCAATATTCAGATGTGCTCACAATGTCCCCCTTAATCTATGTAATCATAATCGTAATCATAATCACAACTAACTCTACAGACCCCCATTCTATTACTGCCAGCTCTAGTATCACAGTGTAGCCAAACATGGTGTGTGGTTTGTCAATGTGGCACTGCCAAAACCCAGTAGAAACAAATGCTTGGATGTGAGTCCAGTCAATATAAAACACTGCACTGTCTCTCTTTCATTATTTGCAAATCTATTAAAAAGTGTAATACTATAATTAAATATGGATGTTAGACTGCATCACTGTGCCCATCATAGCTTTATGTGTTCTGAAAACAATAATATTCTGAGTGGTTACTGTCTCATAATGTGCTAAATTCCTCAGCTCACTGTCATATACGGTAATATAGTTTGTATTTGTGCATATATTAGGGGTTACACTGTAATGAGGCCATCTTGCCACTTGGCTCTTTTCCTAGGCAGGTTTTATTAATTAAAAAATATTACACTGATAGGACAAAAGTTTTTCTTTTTCTTTCCTTTTGTTTTGTATCCCCCAGTGTTGACTCCATGTCTACAGTCTTGGTCCATTCTGAGAGTTTCCTCCCTACCAGTAAAAGTGTGCTTCTCCTAGAGGTTCCATAATATTCAATTCAATTCAATTTTATTTATATAGTGCTTTTTACAACCAGGTTGTCACAAAGCAGCTTTACAGAGTCCAGGTCCGAGCCCCTAGTGAGGAAACACTCCCTCAGCTGGAGGAAGAACCCTCGGGAAGAACCAAGACTCAAAAGGGGAACCCGTCCTCCTCAGATCCACCCAGAGAGAAAAGACCGACCACCCAAACACTCGCCCACCATCTGCCCCGAGAACTAATTACCCCTCACTCCGCTGAACCCCTTTTAAACAGAAAGCAAAAACACTTCTACTGCTGCTCTTAATTAATAACACAAATTCTAAAAAATGCAGATTTTGCCGTTTTAAACAAGCGAACGTCTGAATCTAAAACTTCTAATGACCGAAATTAGAGTTTAAATCTAGAATAAACTTCTAATGACCGAAAATAGAGTCTGAATCTAAAATAAACTGAAAAAATCTGAATTGCAACCTAAACTATGGCCTGAATCTTAAAAAATCTGAATTGCAGAAACAAAAAATATGATTATAATGATCTGAATTAATGTGTGGATCGAAAAATAAGCTTCTAATAATCTGAACAGTCTTTTAATTTTTAATATGATTCTTTTTTAAAATAACTTTAATGAGCTTTTGAAAGCTGACCAACACAAAATATAAAACAAATATAACGCAATAAAAAAAATTAAAAACTTATAAAATTGTTACAAATGTATATAGAGTATTTTGTATATGATGAGTTTCTGAAAAATGAGGATGCAACAAAAAAATAAAAAACAAAAAAACTCATGATATCCAAAATTGAAACGGATTGAAATACTTTTTGTACTGAATCTCTTCACATGGATCTGTAACAGAACTGGTTTAATGGAAGCCAGTGTGAAAGCAGGAATTCCAGGAGAGTTTCTGAAGGACGGACTGAGTTTCCTCTCATTATACTAACAAATGCCCCGGAGCCAGTGAACAGGGCGCTTCCTGCCGGAGCCCAGAGCTTCACGGCCGTGAACACGTCCAAAACCTGCACTTTACAGAACACTGACATTCCACAGCTGGACTTTCTACTGTTGTTTGTGTTTGTAATGTTTGTTTAGGAATATTATTACCTTAGTTTAGCTTTTCCAAATGTCTCGTTAATTTTATTTAAATTGTTGGATAACTTTATTGCACAGTCTGACGGGTCGCTGTGTACGTGACACATAAAGAATCTTGAATCCTGAATTTCCCCATAAACTTCTTGTAAAATAAATAAACCAATCAACAGAAGAACCACTTCTGAAGATCTGTTTCTCATGGCTACGAGTGTGAAGCACCTTGTTAAATGTAGAAAGAACCCCCAAATCATGTGAATGTTCAACAATTTAAACATTTTTCCTAGAACCCTCACATTATGGTTATTTTAGGGAATCCCACACTGGTTCTCTGGTGGCAAAGAACCTTTTTTGGTACTTTATTTCAAGAACACGGTTAAAAGTGGAATGGAATAAAGACCCGAAGCTGCTGGACGGCGGGGCTGAAAGTGGGCCGCAGCTGAGCCGACTGCATCACTGCTCTCTGATTGGTCGAAATGTTTCATCTCTGCATGGAAAGAGAACACTGTTTATTTACTGTCTGCACAAAAACAACAACAGAGACACAAACTAACAGCTGGGAAGTGATGAAGTTCCAGC
>JBBPCY010073436.1:0-10321 GCA_037974405.1 Brachyalestes nurse | reverse complement strand
CTTAACATTCAGCGATTTCCTTTGTTTTTATTATTGGCTACATTGTAGATTAATATTGAAAACATCACCTATTGCTCTTATGGGAGCTTTGCACACTCTTGGCATTTTTTCGTTCAGATTTATGAGGAATCGACTTGAAATGGTATTTAATTAACAGGAGTTCTTCGTCAAGTGTTCATTAGTGGAATTTCTTGCCTTCTTAATTTGTTTGGGATCATCAGTTGTGATGATAAATAATGGAATAATAAACCTGCACTTTAACGGG
The DNA here is from genome assembly GCA_037974405.1 of Brachyalestes nurse. Taxonomy (NCBI): domain Eukaryota; kingdom Metazoa; phylum Chordata; class Actinopteri; order Characiformes; family Alestidae; genus Brachyalestes; species Brachyalestes nurse. The sequence continues at coordinate 10,056 of JBBPCY010073436.1, read as the reverse complement.
TTAAAGCAGCTCAAAGAGTGAGCAAGATATACACACTCCCTTTCCAGTCATAGACATACACACAGAGGCTGAAAACTCATAATGCTACAGAGTGAGAAAGAGGCCTGAAGGATCCTCCGAGCTGATTTTTTCGTTTGATAAATGACTACAATATCCTCTGGTCAAGCTTTGATCACACAGTATATTCACCAGAGACACCAAGGACACTTCCACGGAGAGATGCTGCAGAAGCTCTATCCTTTTATCAGCAGGAAACCTCCAAAATCTCTGCACTGAATGGATGGTATGAAGGCAAAAGATGAAAGATGTTTGTGACAAGAAAGCTTCCTACTGTGTTTGTAGAACCACAAACAGGCTATATGTTTATTCTTTGTTGCTTTTTTACGAATAAGGCCAGAAGAGAGTTTTTGAACCATGAGGGGCTTTTACTGTAATACGGGTCACAGCTCAGCACCAGGCTTGTGGCTAAAAGCCACAAGGATCCTGCAGGTACTCACTAAGACACTTAGCAAAAACACGTCTACAGCAAAGGCCTGGATCATTTTTTAAAAAACCACTATACAACTAATCAGTCAAAATCCCATTAATTATTGCCATAGTGTATAATGAATCATAACACACTAAAGTAGACTAACCACGAGCTACAAGATCATAAAACATTGCTATAAGCTTTTGTCAAAGATGTCAGTCAGTTGATTTATTCTTCTTTAAAAAAATTACTCGTCACTCCAAGTTATACAATGGTTGCCTTAGGCACCTGTGAAAACGGTAGCAGTTAGGGGGTGGGTTATTGTAGTGGAATTATGCCTAACTGTAGTTATTATTATACAATGGAACACTGATGATTTCAAAGTACAGTAGCTCAAGCGTGCAAATAGTCACATTACAGAAAGATATTTGCACTGCTGCTATAGCTACCCTCAATAGCATGAGTCAGAGCTGCAAAGTCAACATACCCAGACTGAAATATACGGTGAAATATGACTGAATTATGGATTTTGGTGTAGTGTGCATCCTGCGGTGGGATGGCGCCCCACCCTGGGTGAGTCCCTGCCTCACACCCATTAACCCCGAGATAGGTTCCGGATACCTGTGACCCTACTGAGGATTAAGCGGTTTCAGAAAGTGAGTGTGTGAGTGAGAGAGTGATTTTTGTGTAGCTGCTAGATTAGACTAGATGTGATACTTCAGCACACTTTCTGAAATGAAACATTGGACATTTCTGTACTTATATTGGTTAACCAAGAGTGCACAAAACTTCCTTCCATTTGTCCATTTGTCCATCCATCTATCCACTAAAACTGTAAAGAATAAACCTGGTGATATCTCTTTATGTGAGAGTGATTTTGTACAAAGAACTTTTTTTGTAGCCCATAGACCTATTATAACTAAAGTGAGTTCTGCATAACATGTCCTCTTTAAACAGGGTCGTGTGTGCGTGTGTATGGGTGGTTGATGGGCTTTCATAAGGCGAAGGGTGGAGAAACACCGGATAGATTGCCGGTCCATCACACTTTGGGGAAATTACATGTTATGTTTTTGACTGTGGGAGGAAACCAGAGAACCTGGCAGAAACACACAGGAACCCCAAACCCTCTTACACAAACGGTGCTTAGCTAAATTCAGGCTTGAAGATTTCTAGATTGCCATTAACCAGCGATGAGCTAATGTCTGTGAAAAGATGCGTATCATTTTCAGTTTTGGTACCACTTTACAATAAGACTACCCTTATAAAGAGTGTATAAATGATTTATATTCAGGTTGTTAATTAGGTTGTAGACAGGCTATAAATCAGTAATAAGCAGTTCTAAACAAGTTATAACTGTTGTTGTACTTTGATGTACGCTCATTATTTGGCGAGATCTGGTGTTTTAATGGTAGTAGCATGTTAACAAAGACCTGATGAACCTGACAGTTTAGCAATCTGACTGAGAAAGAGACAATATAAGCTCAACAACTAGCAAGATCTGAGAACCTGTCTGAATCAATAAATGAGCCTGAATCAATCCTGCCAACTTGTTTATAACTGCATATTAATAATCTTCTAAACTGCTTACAAACTAAATAACAACCTGATTATAAATCATGTATAAACCCTTTGGTCTTGTCATCAGTTTTCTTTTAAAACATCACTATACAGGTATTTTATGTCGGTCAGACCCTCTCCAGTTGGCTATGAAATTTCTACTACACTGTAAATGGATCATCCCCTACATCCCCTAATGTAACTTGTGTCATATAACCTTTGCTTTTTTCTTATTACACATTATGGATCTTTACAAAATGCATGTAATAAATAAACAGCAAGTCAGTTTATTACGTAACAGTTTATATCCATTAAATAAGTTGTTTGGTGGTCCTCCTCCATCTAGTTCTAAACAGTGAGTCGAGCCCCTAGCCTCCCTGTTACGCATTTCAGAGCAAGGCTTGCCATCTTGGAGAGTAGATGAGGCTCGACTCATTGTGGTGGTGGTCTTTATTACAGGCTAGCATCGTGGTTACACTGTTCAAAGCTGAAAATCAAAGTCAGGCCATGTAGTAGAGTGCAGTTTGTTTGAGGGCCAGGTTGTTAGTCAAATATTAGGTATCTGACAGCTGTCATATTTATTCATATGCATCATGTCATCCTGCCATATTGCCAAATCCTGCAAGATGTTTGAATAGCACTACAAATTACAAGCTAACATAAAATGTTGTCTCTTTCCAGGATATTTTCCACAAATAGAAAGAGAAATATTTGCCAAATGTTGTTATCCTCCACCATTAAGAACTCAATAGGGACCAGTTACATAAAATTTGAGCTTCGCAGACCCCATCCAGTGCATAAAATAAACAGGCATATAAGCTTGTTTCAGCCTCCACACTCATCTGCCCTCCCACCTACCAGCCCTGAGTGATAAATATATATACACAAAATACACAAACAGTCCATACACAGGCTCTCAGACCTTGACTCCTTCAGCAGTCCTTTCTGATGAACGAATAAAGAAAGACAGCTCCCACTGTTTCTCCTGCACAGCTAGAGATATTCTCACTTGACTCTCAGGTAATCAGCTTGACTCAGAGGTTCCATTAGCTAAGCCAGGGGCTTGACCACCATCCAAATGGTCCACAATATGGACACTGTACTCCATTATATCCACACATTGCATGCTGTCATTATATCCACACATTGCATGCTGTCTACTGCTTTTAATGTGTTTTGGTTTGACACTTTCACTAGAAACATGATAACAATTGGGGAATTAATTAATACCAGCATGTTCTTTAAGAGGCTCTGAGCTCTCACCATAATCAAGGCCCAGTAATTGATCTACAGAGAATAAATCTGCCCATCGGTCATCCAACCACACAGAATGGAGCAGCCGTACCATTCAGATCATTCCCCAGTCCATACAGTCCATTAAACTAAATTAAGCAGTTTGGTTTTCTTACAGCACCTTTTCGACTCATTTTATAAAAATAATGTCTGTTCCTGTTGGCTGCCACATTCTAAAAGTAGCCCAGACTAAAACACTAATTAACGTGTGGAGCTAGATTATGTAAATGTGCCACTTTTGTGACATCACAAACCCAGTGTACTCGCAACGTTGTTTTTGCAGCTCAGTTCCCGTGCATGTACTGTATGGACTGTAGAGTGAAGGGTATGTTTAGAAACTTTAACAGTGTTTACATACTACCTTCAACTTAAACAAATGAGGGAAATTTGTGTTTTTTTGTAATGAAGAACATTTTGCCTTGAAGTTGATTAAGTGACAATATAGCTTTAATCCTAAAGCCTAATTCTAATCACACTTTGACTGAAAATACAGCCAATGAAAGATCAAATTCTCAAGCGAGAACCTTATATTTTACTGTTATAAGCTGGTGTTTGAAAGTCATTACAGCAGGCTTTCAGCTAAGCCTTCAATAATTTGCATGAGCATATGGCTTAGCAGGTTATTTGCCAGTGCGTCTGCATAAGCTGTATAAAAACATAAAAGACTGAAAAGAGTTTAGACAAAAAAAAGACTTTTTTTTAACCTTTTGTTTGAAAGAAATCTGAAATTTAATCAGCCTTGGTCTCAAATGCTGAAAAATGATTACTAAGAGCAGATGTGCTTCTAGGGCAGGATGGGCTACTACTATGCTACTTAAAATTTTGTGATAACCACAGAAAATAAAGACAGACGTAGAACAAATCAACAATGACAGCTGGAAAAATGATAGTATACAATGGCTGGTGAATATGTAAATAACACGTTCCAGGTGAGTTTATACACCAGCATGCCTGACTAGTGAAGCAATCAAATGCTGATTGCTTTTGAATTGCTTTGTGTCAGGTTATCAAGGTGCACAGAAATGATGTTGCATGGACTGGAGAGCTCTGGGACAAGGTCAAAGTCTCCACTGTCTCTCTGACGGAGCGCTGCATGGGAACACTAATCGATTACAAGATTTGTTACTGACAATTTTTTATGATCGATCTACGTTTAAACAGCCCTGGAACGTTTTTCTCTGGACTGAAGGTCACCAGATCGGTGCAGAATAGGGGTGAAAGCACCGGCTTTGTAGTGCTCCCATTCGAACAGTGAGGATCCAGCTGTGCTTAATGAAAGGCAGGAAGATCCTATTAAAGATTGCCTGAATGGATGCCTGATGATTGCAGAAATTTGAGACAATTCAGGCACAACGGCGCTGAATAGGGCTCAAAGCCAATTATTAGCTGACAGTGTGTGTGATCGAGTTAGGGACCATTGAAAAAATCTCAAGTGGGAAAAGATCCTCTGTATCAGAGCCAAAATTGTTCTGGGCGAAGGCCTTTTTCTTCCTTTCCTTTTGTGAAACCAATGGATATGGCAGAAGCTGTGGATCTGCAGAAAGGTTTGACTTGAAAACACAGCACTGTTTCTGAAACCCCTGGATTGTGAAGCACAATAAGCCAGTCTTGATTAGCTCTGACCTGTTGACCCCTTAATTGCACATTACTTATTATAAATTATTGGTTCAATTGTTTTCAATTAATGGCTAAATGGTGAGCCTTAAGAATGGTGAGCGTTGAAGATTTCAAAGGAATGGTTTGGTGAAACACCTAATTTTCCACTCACCACAGACTCGTCTGGAGGGCTATTTTTTTAGTTTAGCACCAGAACTATGAGGCTAATATGCTAACAAATACTAGAAATCAAAAGTCACCCAAAACGCTCGCAAAACTCGACTCAACCCACAGAACCCACCTCCAGCTTTTTGTTAGGTGGCACAGACTTGTCAGTGTGACTTACTGAGCTATAAAAATGACGAATGTGCAACTTTTTAGACAACAGTCGTTGTGTGAAATGGCTTTCTATAGCAGTGTTTTGTTCACTTTTATAGCTCACAGTAAATCAAAGCAACAAGTCTATGCCACCTCAATGAACAGGATGCAGTTTGAGTAAGTTGATGGGTGCTCTGGAAGACACTGTGCGCTAGCTAGTGGGCTATAAAGACCCCAGCATTGGGCTGTGGAGGAGTCTAGCCTCATTCTGAGGTGTGATGGAGCTCCATCCAACTTTGGGGTGAGTTGGAGTGTTGCTACTGACTACAGAACACATTCCCTGACCTCACTAATGTGGCTTAATGCGATCAAATCCTCACAGCATGTGTTACTGCATCAAAGGGCAGACAAACTCTTTAGTTAATACCCCTGAATTCAGAAGAAACTGTATGTAGGTGTCTTGATGGTATCTTCAAACCTGTAGATAAATGGACAGAAACAAAACAAAAAACAAAGAATAAACACCAATGTTTCTCATTTAATTAGCAATTCTATTAGCAAAATGTGTCTCGGCAATAAAAGGTTTATCTGCTCAGTCATCGTGGAGATCCGAGATGTATTGGTGGCAGAGTTCTCTGAGGTATATCATTCCAGTTTTGTCTCTTGCAGTGAAAGCAATCAAACTTTGTTGGGGTTTTGAAGCAAATCTTTGATTGCATGGTTCCATTTCAGCTTGATATTCAGATGAGCTATGCAATCTAAAGTTTTGGGCTGGCTCGTTTGTTCATGATTTCGATGTGGCAAAAAAAAGTATGAACTGAGCATACTTTATTCACATGTGTATCGTTCAGACATGCACTCATGCACTGCATGTATATATATAAATATATATATATATAAAGCAATTTCAAAACCACCTGCCTAATATTGTCTAGATTCTTCAGACTAGTACGCCCAGCACATCCCACAGATGCTCGATTGATTTGAGATCTGATGAATTTAGAGGCCAAGTCAACACCTTGAACTTTTTGTCATGTTTCTCAAGCATTGATGAATAGTCATCCAGTGCAGATACACAGTCGGCTCTGGCTTATGTCTTCTGTTCATATGGAAATACTGCACACATATGAATCAAGCACATGCAGCGCATCTCTCTTGAACTGTATTCTTACAAGGAGGCAGATGAAAGTCAAAGATGTGGAGCTCCAGCTGTTTGTATGTCTCCTCCTGAGGCTTCAGGCTGGAAGGGAGAAAGCACATTAACAAAAGACCTCAGATCCAGACTTGTCTAATTAGTGGGAAGGTAGACCTGACCTTCAGCTCATGCTGGGCCTCTTCATAAGGGGTGTGAAACTGTAGCCAGCAAAGGTCACAATGCTCAGTTTATCATTAGAATCTAACAGCAGTAATGAAATCAAGTGAAATTTTATTGTACCACTTAAGGAATTGTGGTTTGCCATGCATTAAAACTAGGACTGGGCACGTTAACACATTATTACTGCATTAATGCATTATTTGCTTAACACCAACAATTATTTTTTTAAAAGACTTTTATTTTGAAAGTTCTTTTCTTTTTGTTTTTGTGGGTGCATGCCGCTCTATCCGCGTCGGCTGGTTTTTGTGGGGGTCAGGCGTCCCCTTACTTTTGTCCATATAATATGTAATACCGTAAACCAGATCACGGATTCAGTCATTCGTGGATTTTTTCTTAGAGCCCAACTAATAATTGTTCGCGGAAACTCCCGCAATTTCGTGGAAACTGCAGATATCCGGAAACTGCAGTTTTTGCTTTTGTGACGTCCAGGCCTCGTCCACCATGCCCCCTCGTCCTCGTGCTGGTTGTTTATGTTTGGACGGTGGTTACCAAGGCAATCAGACACCTGAACAAAATGAACCTGCTCAGCGCCGCCACAAATATAAACAACCAGCACGAGGATGAGGGGGTGTGGCCCAGACATAAACAACCAGCAGGAGGACAAGGGGGGTGTGGCCCAGACATAAACAACCAGCAGAGGATGAGGGGGTGTAGCGCACAAGGCCTGGATGTCACAGCTTTTTTCGTTGCAATTTATAATTTTTCATGCACTTAAGTGCTAAATTTTTAAGAGGAATAAAATGTATTAATTTTGTAACATAAATAATAACATGAATTCAGCTAAATTTCCATATAAAATATAACTATTATTTTTTTTACTGTCAAGTGAACACAAAGAAAGTGCGTCTTGGGATGGTGAAATACCGCTGTACTGTACGGATACGGGTTTACCTTTACATTTTTCTAAGGGTAGGGTATTAAGCTGAGTTTAAAATGAAATTAAAGTGTTTTGGAAGCATATTTAGGGTTTACATTATAAAAATAGACACTTTTAGGCCATTTTTTGACCACATCACAAATGTGTTCACACTGTCAGCTGTTCTGTGTGTTTTGTTTAAGTGATTGTGTTTTATATATGGTTGATGTCTAAGTGTGTTTTGGTATTTAAGTTTCAAGAGTTCATGTTTAGTTGCTGGTTATCCCTCACGAACGTTTCCTGCAGGTTAGTCCTTCCTTGTGTATCTGCTATTTGGTGTTCTTCTGTTAGGCCCTTGTGCCTTTTTGTTTTGGTGTCTGTAGAGTCTGTGAGTATGTCCGAAATCACGTACTTACCTCAGTGCACTGAAATGTAGTGCGTAGTGCGCACTGCGCACTTCTATGGGCTGCCATTTGTAAAAACAGCGTAACGAATTTACAGGTGTAATTTTTTCATCATTTAGCACAATGTTCACACACTTTTCACACATTTAGAGCTAAATGTATTTAAAAACAGTGTCAAGTTTTGGTACATTTTCTTGCTGCATAATTGTTAAATGTTAAATGTAAATGTTAAATCTAAATGTAAATGTTAAATCTAAATGTAAATGTTAAATCTAAATCTAAATGTTAAATGTTGAATCTAAATGTTAAATCTAAATGTAAATGTTAAATCTAAACTTAAATGTTAAATGTTGAATCTAAATGTTAAATCTAAATGTAAATGTTAAATCTAAATGTAAATGTTAAATGTTAAATGTAAATGTTAAATCTAAATGTAAATGTTAAATCTAAATGTAAATGTTAAATGTTATATCTAAACGTTAAATCTAAATCTAAATGCTAAATCTAAATGTTATATCTAAATGTTTTATCTAAATGTTAAATCTAAATCTAAATGCTAAATCTAAATGTTAAATCTAAATCTAAATGTTGAGCTCTAAATGTTTAGAAGATATGCTAATTGGCCATGCCCACGTGATTACTATTGGCTGTTACTTAGCTGGAAGCTTCCTGGAGATCTACTGAACTGTGGAGTTGGAAGGGTCTGAGTGCACCCCCCCGAGATCTGCAACTCGGAAGGTCATGGGACAAAAGTATTGGGACACAGTGGCGAGGTGAACGCGTCCCCTTGAGTGAAAACATCCAGAAAAAAAGAAAAAAAGGCGGAGGATATTTGTGGGGATCCATACTAAAATAACAAGCAGATGTCTGTGGTCATTTTTTACTTATATGGTCAATCTATTATTCTGTCCTGACATGCAAAGTTAATTTAAATGGGAAATACCCTCAAGATGTGCAAAACTGTGCAAGAACACAACCAAATGGATCAAATGTGAATATGTATTTATGCATATTTATGAGTATGAAACAGTACAGAATAATTAACGCTGTGTATGTGTTTTGTTTTGAGAGACAAACAGGCAGCTTATCACGGCCTTGAGTTAAAACGTATTAGTAAAGCAGAACAGAGCAGCTGCTGCAAAGCCAGAGTTCAGTCCAGCATGTATGGACGGATATTTCTACCTAAATAGAGGCCATGGCTTCACATTGTGGCAAAAATCCTTAGAAGTGCAACTTACTTTATATTTATTATGTGATACTGGAGAGCAGAATGAATCCGTCAGATGGAATTTTACCTCTAAGCTATTTGAATTGAACCTCAAGCAGACTGTAGAGACGCAAGGACTTTTTAATAGGTCTGTCTAGACTGTTTATACACCAGACAGTGTCAGGGAGATTTCACTCTGGTACTTTGACTTTGTTAAATTGTTAAAGAATAGTGAGAAATTATATATTTTTTTCTAAATAAGTCATTATTCAGACTCAAATATAGAGAAAGAAAGTCACTATTCTGAGCTAAAACTTCAAGCTTTTAGTATACAAAGCTGGAGTATGGATCATCCTACTAGCAGAAACAGAGGGAGGTGACAATTATGACCTGTGTGATGTTTTGTTGTATTGAAGGCCAGTCAAATGGAGTCCAGCTGTTCGTAGCAGTCTGGTTATCCAGGAGAAATTTCTCCTTTTTTCATTAATCCAATCAATTGTGGTCAAAGTCTGGCATGGCAGTCCAACAAGCAAACCGGTAATCTAGTGTAAGTGTAAAGTGACCAGTTGTCATATGTGAACACACCAAAGCACACAGAGTGAATTTCTACACTGCATTAAAGATGAGATAAACCTTTATTAGTCCCACAGTGGGAAATGTCAATTGTCATCGCATAAAGTGGACAGAACACAGGTAAGAGCAGCGAAAATTAAAAAACAATAGAATAGAATAAAATCTATACCAACAGTACAGTATAAAAAGTACACTATACAATCTAAAAATATAAAATATAAATATGGACGTGTATATTGGATTATATATGTGTATATGTATATGTATGTATATGTATGTTCATGTACAGAGTGGATACATTGTATAAATATATGTAAGAACACTGTGGATATATAAATATATGTAAGAACACTGTGGATATATAAATATATGTAAGAACACTGTGGATATATAAATATATGTAAGAAC
>JBBPCY010073435.1:0-10322 GCA_037974405.1 Brachyalestes nurse | reverse complement strand
AGTGAAACAATATTCCCCCATTACTTGCTGTTAAATTCCATTAAAACAATCAGTCCTCACTCACATTTTCCCTCACTTCTCTGCATCTCGGAGAGTGGAGCCAGAAGCTGTCCGGTCCTGGTGTCCACCAAAGTAGCCTGAGAGTTCTCAGTGCCCTGCCTGAACTCGTAATTGGATGGATAGTTGTAGACTGTGGGGAAGGGAGGCATACAACATCAACACAATGTCAACACTGAAATAAAAAAACAATATTTAATGTATTGGGGAAATATAAAACATAAAATGTGGCCTATGCAAACGTTATGGCACATTTTATTTTGTTTTTCCAATGTGTTTAACTATTGCTGTTTGTACTATGCACTACATTTTGCAGTGGAAAATAGGTTACATAAGTTTGTTGCCTGTAGAGCATGTGTTAACTAATTTTAGAAAATAAACAAAACATACATTTAATGGAGGTGCAAAAGTCATATACAATCAATTGTTCATATGTTGATACTAGTTACACTGGAGACTCATTTGTTTCTTGCAAGTGCTGTCCAGCATAGTTTGCTTAAGCTGCTAAAGAGATTGATGTAAAAGCTGTAAACGTTTAAAATGTGCATTTGAATGAGAGGGCTACAATCGCGGACATAGCAACTAGCAAACCTAGCAAACCCTGCAGTGATTTTTATTTTTCAAAAATAATATTGTTGTACGTAGACTGTCATGTAACATGTCATGAAACACTTACAGCCTGCAACTCTTCTGTCCATTTCGCTGACATGTTCTTTAGGCATCCCAGTGTTAAGATCAATGAGAAAACGTCTAGAAGGTTCTGTGCCTTGTCTGCGCTCAGCAACAGAATCAGCCTTCTGATTCGGATTGTCCCGAACTTTTTCTTCATCAGCAACAGCAAGAACAAGCTCCCACTGAGGTTTGGCTAGAGGGGGAAAAATAAATACCGGTACTTTATTTGATCAAGCATTTGTTTACTACTCATTTTACAGCGTACACCCACCTTGGTGGCACATTTTGTAGGTGGGCAGTTGGAGACAGTGGCTAATCTTTTTTCCAAAACACTTTTGTTAAGTAATCTTTTTCGGTCTTCATCGCTGCTGACTGGATACTCTTTGCTGGTGGCCTATTTTCAACCCGGCAGTGGCAGTGATGTGTGTAAAATTCCATCACCCCTGCTGATGTACTCTAAGCAGCTCCACACTCTCTGACTCTCTGATATGGTGCTGTCAGTGTCAGCACTGCTGAGAATGGTCCACTCTAATAGTGTCTGGTCAGTAGTGAACCCTTTCAATTGGTGGACAAGGTAGAGCACAACTAGTAAGTGTGTTGGTGAGTGTATTTAATAAAGTTCCAGAAGTAATCATGGACAAGCCAGAAGAGTTTTTCTGGGAAGAATGAAGGCAATCAAAGTCACACAAAAGCAATCAAAATGTACATGTATTTCAAAAACTGTACTTACATTCTTCAGCCATTTTTTTCATTTCACTGTGTTCTTTGAGAATACCATTAGTCAGGTCCATTAGGAACTGTTTAGAGGGTGCTGGGTCCAGTCTGCGTTGCTCAGAATGGACAGAGTTATCCACATATTCATCTTGGACCAGTTGTGGGGCTCTAACCACCCATCCCCCATTGCGGAAACCATGCGCATCATTTCGCGAAGGCCTGGCATGAAGGCCTACAAATAGACAGCAGAACACAATAGACAACATGGTGCAACAACCAGCAGAACATCTGAAGGAGCATTTATGTGATTCCGATGGCTAAAAAGACTTTTTCTCTTTTAAAAAATGTTTAAACTGCCATATCGTATATACCATTGTCCTCTTCAGATTATGGAATTAATAGATTTTATATTTACTCATATACGACAGTTTAGTTGGTGATTAGTGAGTTTAAGAGAGTTTTATCGAAATGAGTTTGATTAGTGTATATTTTAGTACAGGGTTTTTTTATTGTAACTTCCTGGTTCACTTTTGGATCTTGTGATTGACTCCAACCGTCATGGCTGTTTATAGAGGACTACTGAGATCATCTGATTTTTTGCCCTGATGAAGGACATGCCGTTGCAATCCGCACTGTAACATTAGAGACACTCCATAAACTTAAATGCCCTGTTATCTTTCTATCCCCGAATATTAAATGGGGAGTTCACACTGGCAGCAAATTTACATTAACCAGTTTTAGCACATGTTCACTTCTGTAAACTGCCATTTCAAGGAATTTGAAGAAAAGATAAAAATGAGTAATTTTTGTTCTAATGACACAAATAATGTTGGTTTTATTGTCTTCTTCCAATGATTTGCAAAATGCTTCACACCACATTAGTTCAGACATTACAGAACTCAAGACAGCAGCTTTTATCAGTTTTATCACTGATATCAGTTTTAATAACAGGTGATTTATGAGATGTCACGCTGGCAGTGGTTAAAGTTCAGAAGACCAGGGACCTGACCTTAAACAAAACATCACCCAATAAAATCTTTATAATCTTAATAACATCAAGACACTTAACAAAAAAATCAGCTAATATACAGGATATTTCTTTTAAGTTATTTTGGTGAACCCAGATAAAAAAATAATTGATTCTTACCAACCACCGTGAAAAAGAGCAACACAGTCCTTAACATGCTGCACAGAAAGATATGAGTAAAGTCAAATCACATAAAAAGCAAAAGAGCCTGGTCAATTTTAATGTCAATAAGAAATTGAAAACAATTACACATTCAAAAATTTACTGTAACATCACATACATTTTCAGCCATTTATCTTACATTTATACATAGTATCTGCATTAAAAGTAAATCACATATATTCTATCAAATATTTAATTATGTTATATCAATTTTTTCAAAGGTTTATTCACATCCAGCACATCAATTCAGGATTGGTCTATTAATATTAATATCTAACTAGTCTATCACAGTTTATCAGTCTATGTCTAATCAGTTACAGCTGAGTGAACGTTTACATACCCCTGATCAAACTACATGTGTTGTTTATTTTCTAACTGAAAATAAGTGCATATTTCACAAAAATTATTATGTAATTCCTGGGGATGTGGGTTGCTAATTTTAGAGCAAAATTTTATTTGTTGAATTTCAAAACACAAGAAATATTCTTTAACCCTGTGTACAAGGAACATTTAATGTTTTATTTTTTATGTATAAAACAGCAAATAAAAAGTAATTATGCATTACAATGTGTAGAAAATAGATGTGTAATTTAAAATGCAACTGACTGTACTAATCTAAAAATAATTCTGTTACATTCAGTTACATTTTTAAACGATTTATGTCTAACTGTTTCGTAAATGTTTCGTAGTATTTGACACCTCTACAAATCTGTACTTACCTGCAGTTTGTGTGTCAAGCTGCGCAACGTCCTGGTCTCGTCTGTGGACTCGGAAGGTTTGAGATGTGGTCAAGTTTAAGTAGCTCTGCTTTGCTTCACAGGCTGTTAAGAGGAACATAAAATAGCAGGGATACAGCCTTAGACTTTGAACTTATGTACTAAAGTCTCTCTTATCACAAGAGTCATAAATCCTGCTAATCTGTGTGGAAACATTCTCAATTATTAATAATTCTATGACTGTTAACTAAAGGTACATGTACTTAGACACGGTTTTGTGGGTTTGCACTTTTCTGCATATTTCCAAATGACACTTACTTTGCAAAGAAAGCAATCTACATTTTATTCTGCCCCACTGAAGGCATTCCTACTGGGGTTTAATTTATTCAGTACTGTTACTTCAGCTCCTGCACTGCTTTGCTGTTGCTCTGACTTTGCACTGTAGAGCTTTAATCATTTATTTTAGAACAAAAGGAACAAAAAATATAATAGAACCTAATACTAATACTAAAAGAGTATTAATACTAATTAATACTAATACTAATAATACTAACTAATACTAACACTCTACTAATAGAGGCTGGACATACCAAGAAGTTCCACTTGAGTAATATGAAGTACTCTGTACATAAGCATATTGATCTGTTATATCTTCTGAAAACTTGTGTTGTGAGTGATGTTCTGACTGGTGTATTTAGAACACTGAGATTGTTGCAGCAATAACAATCACATCATAACATATTACAAGATATTATGTATGTTTTTTTTTATTTTATTAAAATATAAAATTTTAATTATTACAAATTTCCATGACTATGAGTCCAACGTAATGTGACTATGTTACAAAAGTTTGGGCTCCCTGATCAAAGTATATGTTTTCTTCACTGTCTAATAATGCACTTTTAATGCATTTTATGTTTGCCCTCTGTTGCGGATTTATAATTATTGTCACTAAGATAAACAACAAAACGTAATTTTTGTGTGCTCAATATAGTCTTGCTCAGTTTACTCTTGCAATCAGTTCTGATATGTCAGCTAGCAGGTGCATATGTTTGCTAGCACTGCACTTAGAGGGGCCATTGTACAGACCCTCCTGGCCACGGATAGTTGTGGCATCATCAGGATCAATCTCGTAATCTCATGATGCCGGGGCCATTGGGAGCCCATTAGTCCAAATTTTATTTCTGAGACTCTGATGTGGAAAGAAACTCCTCAGCACTGCCTAAATATTCTGTCAGCCATGGAGTGAAGAAATGAAAAATCAGCACTGAAAACCATAATGATATTTGGCATCACTGGCCTGAAAAGCTTTAATTGGTATGGAACTGAAAATCTGTTGAAAGGTTCTTCAAGTAACCGACAGTTCTTCTATGGAAACCCTTTCTGACATTTTAATAGTTTAATGTAAAGTAGCAACAGACAGATGGGGTATATTGCTTATGTTTGTTTATGTTAAATCATATCATAATTTGGTGTGAAATTTGGTCCCTTAATCTAGAGATCTACAGCCTGTATTATTCTAATACTAAATGTGTTCATACAATGCATGCATGCCATGTTACACAGGAATGTCCAACACAAAACCAAATGCAAGGTAGAGGTCAAATTTAATAGGGGTCCATAACATAACATACCTATAACATTCCATATCTATACCATATTCACCTATGCTAGGATTTGTGTAAAGTGTTACCATAAATGTACTATTGGATATTATGACTTTGGCTTCCCATTATATGTCAGGTGGTAGATCCTCTGTAACATCAAATATGAAATAATGTCACTGTGATGTCTTTCTACTGTGAGCTGTGAAAGGGCTCAGAAAAGAAGCACACTAAAAACAACTGTACAAACATTAAATAAAGCATGGGTTCAGTGTGAAAGCCTAGTGAGAGTTACATACCTTACAATTGTTTTAACACACTTGCATTATGTTTTCAGTATAGACCATATGGATTCAGCAATACATGTATTGTGTAGGGTTATTAGTACTGATTCAAGATTCAAGATTCTTTATTTGTCACATACATAGTTATAAAAGTTCAACATGAACTAAAAGGTGATCCTGAGTCAGTCAATGAGACTATCAAAGAATTTAAATTAAAGAGAAATTTGGTATGATAACAGACATACAACCTATATTATGGTGAAAACAGATGTAACAATATGCTCCATCCACTATCTACCCCTTTGTCCCGCACTTGGGGTCAGGGGAACAAAATGCATATTTACAAAATATATACAGTATAAGGTGAAGATGTGTCTATTAAGTTTAACATTCAGTTATTTGCTTGCTCTACCAACAATTATTGCTTTGAATTGTTATTATGAGACATTCTGTAATCATTAGTTGCTGTCAAACACAATAAAACAATTGCATTGACCATACTTTTTCCTGATCAAAATTGGCAAAGCATTACATCTATTCTAAATAATATGACTGTGGTGGTAGAGGGCCTAAAGAGGGTGCTGCTTTTGATCCTCAAATGACTGAAAAACTCTCAAACTGGCATACGGATGTGTTATGGTCTTATGTATTTACAGTATTCAACAGTGTTAAATCAATAAATCAGACTGAATAACAATAATTATCAGTTTAATAATATAAACAATCAAATGAAATTATATTTCTATTTCTGTATAAGTGACCTGCACTTACGCTGTCTCTACTAGACCAACTCTCTTCTACTTTCTTCCATATATCAGACTATGTGTCCTCTGGGATATGTGTGTGTGTTGGGGGTGGGAACACTCACACACTTCTATCTCAGTAGGGATTTGCCATCACTACTGATTCTACCCTCAAGCATCTGTCACTTTTTGACACATTCCTGGAAAAGAACCACCCATTGGTAGACCACAGTTTGCAATTACCGTTATTCTACACCAGAGGGCAGTAGGACCCCAGGAGTCTCCATACGACTGGAAACAGACGTTGCAATGAGTGGCTGCCTGACACCAGAAAAAGATGTTTTCTTTGGATCTATACATCAAATCTTTCATGCGTTAACTTCATTCTTCAGCAGACTGTCATACTTCAACATCATCGTTATGTCATGTCAGATGGCAGAGGCATTGTTAGGGCTTTTCATTCTAGGATGGCCCGAATGTGGAGCAGAACTGTTAGGGATTCCGTTTTCATTTTAAAACAGACTGCAAGTTGCACAATGACTGGCCAACAATCAATTCTGCTTAATTCCATTCAAAAGTAATGGAATTAACAGCCTTGTTTAAATATAAACATCTAAAAAAGAAAACCAAACATTTTCCATGTGTTCTCTGTGTTACCTGATAAGGCATCTCTGATTAAGTTAGCTTGCTAGCAGCTCTTAATGTAATGTCTAGGTTACTAGTGTGAAGGATGTGTTTTATTACAAAGCACCCACGTATAACTAAAAACCCATCATGTGTAGCTAAAATGATTGGTGTAAGTTAGAAATAATGGCCAGCGTAATTGACCACTTTTGATGTAACTAAGTATGTAGCTTTTCTGGTCGGTGTAATACAGAAGCCTAAAGTTATAGGTCAGTTATAGTCAGTGTAAGGCAGTGGCTTGTCTTGGTCAGTATAAAGCAATAACTTCATTGGTAAGTTTCGGTCAGTGTTTCATCCAGTACCGTAACTAGTCAGTTAAAGTAAAGCAGATGCTAAGCTGGTGAGTATCAGCTATTTACAGGTAACACATTCATTAACTGTTACAAGCTAAATTGTGATGGCAAGACAGTGAGATATCTAAAATGACTGAAAAACTTCCAATTAAAAAAAAAACGTGGATCATTGGGAGAATATTTCAAGTAACCCTGAAGAACATAAAGAAGGCAATACTGAACCAAGCATGAGTGATAGTGGCTACTTCAGCAGTACAAGTTTACAGTCTATAGCGCCTGATAGCTGCAACAGTGCAAAACAAAACTTTTGTATTTTGTATTTTAACAGCATTTGTATTTAGTTCTTACAACATTTGTTTTTAGTACTTTAAAATTATGTGTATTCAGCCTGAGAGAACAGCTGCTTTTAAATATTTTTCCTTTAAAATTAGTGTTCCATCCAACAGTGTCTATGTGTGGTGGACAGGATGTACAAGAATCAGAAGTGATAATTTAGCAGTCAATAAAGCAATAAAGTGAGTAAAAGACAGAAACCACTGGCATAGTCCTCTGGCACTTAGATACTTTTAACCCAGCCTCCAGATATTCCCTACTGCCAACTACTCTTCCAGCCTCTGAACACAAAGCTCTTCAACTTTTTGCCATTTCTATTACCTCTGTGCACTTGCACACCATAAGTTGGTGGGGCTACGACTGCACTGCTGGAGGCAAGGCTTTCTGGTCTCATGAGGCCTCAGTCAGTCAACTCAGGCAGAACTCTCACTTTATCTAGATTGAGCCTGCAAGGTCTGGGTTCAAATTGTATCCAGCATCACGATAATAAAAAAAACGCTGGCTCTCTGAAAAGGAAACCACTATGGGATTTCCCATCCGCGCCACTGGGGCACAACACACACTCTGTTTCAGTGTTAAGTTCTAACGGAGGAAGAGAATGTATTGCCTCCGGGAAGCAGGAATGTACTCGTGTTTACTGTAGGAAATGCACCTTTGCTTCTCTGGGCGTGCACGAAACTATTGCCTGTATGCTACATGAAGACAGTTGACGAGAAAGTCATGTGACCAGTGAACCTGAATGAATCTACTTCCCACCATGACATAAGTAAAATGAAAAACCCTGTGTAAGCCATTTCATGCATTAACACTCAAATGCATCACCAAATTGTCAGATTGAGGGAATATAATTATTAGGCATATACTATGTAAATCTGCTTGTATACAAATCATTTGTGTAGCTCCTCATTTATTTTGTCCCATTCAAAAGAAAAAAAAAGAAGAAAACTACAATTTTACATCTTCATTTCCCTCCAAAGGCGGTCAGTGTTTACAAGAAAATGGCTGTTTAGCCTAATTAGCCTTCAATGTATTTGACCTCATGAACTATGCATGTTGGAACAGTGTATTGTAGTGATTTGGTAAATGAAGATGCAAGGTAAAGGTCAACCAGGCCTCCCACCCTTTAAGATAACAAGGTTACAGAATTAAACTACAGAAAAGAAAACTCATATCATGGCCACACTAAGTGGTAGAAGTCCAGAGTATAGTCTCAAAAAAGCCGAATGGATTTAGGCCCTGGTTGTCGAATGTGGCAACTGACTAAAATGCAGCTCAGACAATGTCACAAAGTGGAGTGGACTGTGTAATTAGTCTTAAAGCCTGTTTGAAATTGCATGCATTTATACTTGCATTTTTACGTGGCTAAACCCTATTCAGATATCCTCACATTCAAGATCTGTGAACCACCTGGATATAAAGTCAGAATGCAATTTTTCATTTCTTTTCAGAAAATATTTATCAGTGGGGGTACGACTGAGAAGAATTTTAGTTTACAAATTGCAAACTGGGTTACTCTTTTGAGTCTTGGTTCCTCCCAAGGTTTTTTCCTCCAGCTTTAGAGAATTTTCTTTCTTCTTTACCTGCTCACTAGGGACTTAGACCTGGATTCTGTAAAGCTGCTTTGTGACAATATCAGCTGTAACATGTGCTATATAAATAAATTTGACTTGACTTCTGGAAGCCTAAAGAACACTTGAATCTTGAAGAAATGCACCAATAAAGGAAAGAATGAATCATGTTGCTTAATATTTATTTAGGACTTGGTCACCAGTTAACTAGAAAACCATTCTTGCTTTTACATTTAGCAAATTTTTGCTGCAGTACAATGCTGTGTTGTTGCTTAGCCTGTACATGGGACCCACTGCAGCTGCCTGTGCAACCAGCACTTTTTTGTCAACTTTTTTTATTAGAATAAGTGTTAAGATGCCAAAAAGATACTATGTCCTGGCATGCGATAAACTGGTCAAAACATTTGTTGTTGGGTTTATTTAAGCTGACGCTCAGCGGGTGTCCAGCAGGCCTACTGAACCCCCACCAGCTTGCCCTAGCTTCCTTACTGTTGTGTATTAATGTATTAATGTAAAACAGGGTGCTGTACGCTAGCGGAGTCAAGGTGTCATGTAGTTGAGAATGAATAAAATAAGTAGGCGGCTTCTGATGGGCACATGTGCTTTGCACACTTGGTATTTACTGGTGTGGACGAGGCACCGAGAGCCACTTGGGGAAAAAAAAGAGAGAGAGAGAGAGAGGTAAGCCTGGGGTATAGTTCAGCCTAGAGCATTGGTGGTTATGTTGCATGTTCAGTTGTTTTGACACTGATGTGCGTTTAAATTAAATTAAATAAAAGCTCCGCTATACACACACACACACACACACACACAGCAACCCACCAGTTTCACGTGGATTAGAAGTCGCGGTTTCAGTCACACATGGATTTTTTTTGAAAACCAAACTCATAGTTTTATGCGGAAATCCCCACAATAACGCAGAAACTGCAATTATCCTCTGCCTTTTTCTGCTTTTTTTGTGGCAATAAATATTTTTTTTTATGGATGTTTTCACACAAGGGGACCCATTCACCTCGCCACGGTGTCCCAATACTTTTGTCCTGCAACCTTCCGAGTTGCATATCTTGCCGGAGAAAGCACTCTTCAAACGCCACAGTTCGGTAGGTCTCCAGGAGACCTTTCCAATGAACCCTAATTTGTATTTTTTGCTCGAGTAGATCAGGGGTTATTCCCTGAAAACCGTTCACTTCGCCGCGGTGTTCCAGTACTTTTGTCCCGCAACCTTTCAAGTTGCATATCTCGACGGGGAATTTAAATTAAAAATACAAACGTAACCCCCACGAAAAGGGGGTTACTGCATGTATATATGCATATATATATATATATCAAGAGCTCTTTTCCAAAATGCAATAAACGCCAAATTTTTAAAAAATGAGTTTGCTGTGTAATGAACCTATTCACTGCTCTATTAATATTTCATGCCAAATCGCTATTTTTCCTTGTTTTAAATGTACTGCAAGATGCC
>JBBPCY010073434.1:0-10323 GCA_037974405.1 Brachyalestes nurse | reverse complement strand
GCTCAGGGTGAGGCCATACACCCTGTTGACAAGAGTCCCCTTATTGTCCAGGGCAGCAGCGCCCTCAGGTGGCCGCTGACGGGGACGTCACACTTAGATTAATCCATATCGAGCAAAAAATGTCTAGAGCTCATCATCGTTATTAAAATAAAATAAATCGCGATTCGATATGATATCGTTTATCGGCCCAGCCCTAGCCCAGAGGCTGAGTAAATTAGACAAAGTTTCCTAAAAGCTATACTAACTGTCATTTTCTAGCGTCTTTGCTCCAGTCATTAGCCAGTTCTGCTCAGTATCAATAAAAGATAAAAGGCTCTGTGTGTGCTAGTGTTTACTGGCAGTACCTTCTCTAAATAGAAGAGGAAGACACTTATAAACACAATGCTCTTAAAACTACATTATAGTCATTAAACATTAACTTTATCACAGACAATGAATATTTATGAGCCCTTGCTAATCCATGCAGTGCTTGCAACACATTGTCTTTAAGGTCACATTACTCCCCTATTACACAAACAGCGTGCTGCCTGTCTTAGGGAGCTAAAAGGACTGAGTTGGTGCACACATGGCATATACTATGAAAACATGTGTATCATGGAACTTCACCCTGCTAGTTACAAACAATTTCACCTGCAAACACTCAGAAATGAGGGACTCTTTGGACTGCTGGGGGGGAAAGAGGTTGGGTGCTTCTTTGGGTCTGTCACTGTAACTGCATAATATTTGCTGCAGTCATAACAACTACTGTACCCTGATTATAATGTTATTAAAATATTATAATGTTACAAGCAAAAACATTGTACATTGTCCCATTTTCTGGATTATCAGTTTGATTTACAGGACCATTTTTTTCAACTAACCTGAGGTGGGAGAGGGAGGACAACCGTTATCTCACAACTGTGTCGTCACATCTGGTTCTTATATATAAGATAAGATAAGCCTTCATTAGTAATTTCCATTGTTACGGCAGAAAGTGGACAGTACAAAAGTGTGTGTGGCATGTGTATATATTATGTACAACCTGATCTCATGACTTTTCGTGCTGCCATCATGAAAGTCAATTTAATCAAAATACGTGCCGTGACAAAAACAGTAAGCAATAGTAAAAGCAAAAAGATAAATAAAAAGTAACAATGAACCAGACAGCTGCACATTGCTCACAGTAATATCTTACCCCTAAAATTGCACATTACACCAGAGAACCACAAGACTGCACATGCTGTACCCAAAAATATTGCACACAAGAGAAATATATTGCACAAGACAAATATTGCACACCAGAGAAAACCTCCATTTATCGGTCCGTGGTGTTTGGATGTGTGAGTTTCTGCGTGTGAAGTGACAGGTATTGACAAAACAGTAATAATAATAATGCACCAAAAGAGTTGTACATTATAACTTGCATGTCTGTAAATTGCACATTTCATCCCAAAGATTGTACATGTTGCCTCAGAAAAATTATACTCAGAGAAATATTGCACTTAAGAGAACCTACCATGGATGTGTGTGTTTAGCAGAGTCTCTAGCATGGGGTGGGATGACAGCTTAGCCACCATTCTCTTGTCACTCATAACCTCCATTGGGTGCAGAGGGTGTTCTATAACAGAGCTGGCCCTCCGGATCAGCCTGTTCAATTTCTTTCTGTCCTCAACAGAGATGCTGCTGCAACAGCAGACAACACCTTAAAAGATCATAAAAGGTCCTCAGGAGTGGCCCCTGCACTCCAAAAGACCTAAGCCTCCACAGCAGGTACAGCCTGCTCTGCCTTTTTTTTGTAGAGTGCATTTGTGTTGTGAGTCCAGTCCAGTCCAGTCTGCGGAAGTCTACCACTAGTTCCTTGTTTTTTCCTGTGTTGATCTGGAGGTAGCTCTGCTGGCACCAGTCCACAAAGTCCTGGGTCAGTTCTCTATACTCCTTGTCGTCTCCATCAGTGATGAGACAGACTATTACAGAGTCATGAGAGAACTTCTGCAGGAAGCAGTTGGTGAAGTTGTGAGAGAAGTCTGCAGTGTAGCTGAAGAGGAACGATACCATGAACCATTCCCTGCGGGGGCCTAGTACAGCAAACGACCCTGTCCGACACACAGCCCTGGGTTCTCACATACTGTGGTCGGTTTATGAGGTAGTCCAGGATCCAAGTGGCAAGGTCCACTGCTGTGTACTCCAGCTTGTGGGAAGGATGGTGTTGAAGGCACTGGAGAAATCAAAGAACATGATTCTCACAGTGCTCCTGGCGGTTTCCAGGTGAGAGAGAGAATGATGTAGGAGGTGGATGACAGCGTTCCGGTTAAAGAGGTGCACCATCACCCCACACAGTTGATCCACGCAGGACTTGACAACCCTTGAGCTGGTGCCATCTGGACCCACTGCATTCATGGCTTTCATCCTCTTCAGTTCCCTCCTAACCTTGATGGATGAAAGAGACAGGCTGGAGCTATGAGCTGGATGTGGGCTGGATGACATGATTGAGGGGGAGGAGCAGTGTGCAGTGAGTGTGGAAGTAGTGTGAAGTGTAGAGGAGGTGTGAAGTGTCTGAGGTGGGACAGAGGTGGGGGTGGGTGTGTCTGTAGCAGATATTAGAGGCTGCATCAAGTATGGAGGAGAGGCAGAAGCAGATGAATCAAATCTGTTGAAAAAGTGATTTAGTTCATTTGCCCACCTCGCATCCCCCATCGGCAGAGAGTTTTAGTCTTTGTGGCCTGAGGTGGTTCTAAGGCCTCTCCAGACCTCGCTAACATTGTTCTGGTGAAGCTGGTTTTCTTTCCTCTGCCTGTAGCTGTCTTTCCCAGCCCTGATTAGTCTTTTCAGCTCTCTTTGCACCCTTTTCAGCTATTCCTTGTCTCCTGATTTGAAGGCCTTCTTCTTCTGCTTGAGGATGGCCTTGATTTCTGGGGTAATCCTGGTGGGTATGGTGTTATCCACACAGAAATTAATGTAGTCTGTAATGCAAGTCACAAGGCTGTCAATGTCCTCCCCATCGTGTTGGCTAAGGGGGGGGACATACGCCGTTATCGCGATAACATGCAAGAATTCCCTGGGAAGTATGGCCAACAGCTCAATGTCTCTACTGCAAAGTTGTTCTTTCACAGTGATGTACCCAGGGTTACACCATCTGTTGTTCACAAACACTGCCAGTCCCCCTCCTTTCCTCTTACCGCTCTCCCTCGTCCTGTCCGCCCGCTGCAGCTGGAATCCATGCTTAGCGGTGTTAGCCAGGTCTCTGTTTGCATCATGATGCTACACTGCCGGAATTCAGTCTGGAACGAGGTTAGCGCCTTTAGCTCGTCCATCTTGTTGATCTCACATATAGAAGGGACTATAGAAGGGAGATATGGTCTGTAACCTTTCCTTCTTGGGCGATGACGCTCTCTCCCGTTCACTGGGGATGTCCTGTCTGTTCGCCGGCAGCACCACTGCGGGGTGCAGTGCTACCAGCTGATCTTGACTGTCAACAAAAGGCCCATAAGCCGAGTCTCCACACACGGGCGAGAACAGTAAAAAATACCATACAAAAATGGGCAAAACTAGTTGCTGAAAAACACGATGCTGTAGTGTGTGGTGTCAGATTTAAGTTACTAAGAGTAAATTTAAAAAGTTAGAATAACAAAAGGAAAATAAGAAAGAAATTCAGAAATGAGCAGAGCTCCCATAACTGGAAGTATATCTCATGGGGGGGGCGGAAATTCAGATCATTCCAAGACTTCTGAAACGTTTTCTCACATTTCCAAAACATAAAGGCATTCAGGCCTTGAACCAGCATTTAATGTTATTTGTCATGTTATGCATGATTCTGTTTTTATCCCTCATTAGTTTGTATCTGTGTCCCCTCAGTGCAATAACCAGCATGCATAGCACAAAAATGTCACATAATCCTTAAGAACACACACACACAGTAATAGAAAGACAACGTCTGTAAAACTGATTTGAATGTACCGCAGATGCAAATAAATAAAGAAATGGTATTCAGTTTCCTAGCAGTAATAGTAGATATCTGGTTTTCTTCTGCCTTAGATAGCTCACCCTCATTTTGGCCAGAGTGCCCCCTTAAGCGCTCTTTAAGGTGACTTTTCCTAAATCATTTTAATAAAACCTCTATGGAAAACTTCAAGTGGAAAACCATACAGTTCACATGGAACAGGGAACAGACTATCCAGTCTCTAAAAGTATATATTAGTTTTCAGTGTGGTGAAAAAAAGTGAGTCTATGTAGAGTCAAAATGAAGCAACTTCTTTTTTGAAGCAGGCAGTCATTAAGTTAGATGTTCAAAATGTCTTTCTATGTGTTTTAAAATAAGACACTTCATTCTTATGCCTTAGGATGATTGTCCTTCATTTGAATTGCCATAATTCTCACTTAAGAGAAACAAATCTACCATTCTGCTTCATTCAGTAATGATATTTGTTTACTTGCCTATTATGGTTATATTGGATCCTCTTCTGCGATGGCTGTTTCTCTTCCTGAAAGGAAAACTGATTGGCATGCTGTGCAGATAACACAGCTGGAAATTAACTGAGCCTTTCAGGATGAGGGCCTCTCACACAAATGTTAAAGTAGCCACAAGGGTGTGGTTTTGTGGCTGATTGTTCACATAGGGTCAAAGGGTTAATTATTGACTCAGTGATTGAGTTCAGTGATTACTGGCACGTTATGAGACGTCACTGTCAGTGTGTGGGCATGTGAGTGCTTGTTAGTGCATCGCCAAGCTCTTTGTTTTTCCCACCCTTATACAGACAGCTTTCGCCTTCTGTGCTTCTGTGACTATAGAGTGTCTCCTCTTGTGCTACGATTGGCAAGTATCCAGAACTTGAAGCAAATTTTAAACTGGAATGCTTGGTAGTCTTTTTTACCATCTTGGAATGGAAAGACACCATAACAATAACAGTCAATAACAGTTTTCTATTTTAATTTTTTATGCAAATTTCTGAAAAGGTCTACAAAAGATAATGCCAGAAGTCAAACCTGATGTATCAATTTCAACCCAAATTCTTTGGCAATTCCATTTGTTCACATTTCTCACTGTTTCTGAGTATTTTTGTGTGTGCATTTTCATATTATTTCATATTATTATGGAGGTGTGGTTTATGCAATAGACACACCCATGAATACATGACCAGGCTTTTTCTAAAGAGCTTAAAATTGTAGGACTTTGTTTTGTCTTAAACCAGACTTTTTCTTTAGCCTAATTTGCCACATATAGGGGAAAAAAACGAACCGTCTGGGGTCCTTGGAACCAGCGTGCTAGAAGGCTGGAGCAGGAGGCACAAAGAATAATCTATTGGAGAAATTAGATTTATCTTAGCCAAACCAATGTGTGTGATATGTTATCAAGACACTTCAAAACACTTTTAAAGTATCAAAAATCAAATAATAAAAAATGCACATTACATCCCCTGTGTGCATGGATGACAAACCACTTCATTAGGTGCATCTACCTTGTTTGTACACTTATTGTCCATTAGCCCCAATAACCATATAGATCCACTTTGTATTTTACAGTTACAGGTGGTAGTTCTTCTGTTTCTTAATAATTCATTAGCCCCCTTTACCCTCATCAGTGTAGGATGCTCATAGCTTGGATGGTGGATATCATGGCAGTGAACAGTGAAACACAAAATAGGTCATTGGCAGGGGAGATTCAATAGACTTTGACATCAAGGGGAAAAGGGCAGGTGTGTTAGCATGCTGTGCTAACAATGATCCACCACCCAAATAATATCTGCTCACTGGTGTTCCAGAGTGGGTCCAGATGACCAGTTTAAGGAGAGATTACAAATGATACAGAGTCACCCCTCAAAGAGTTAACCTGTTAGCAACATGGCTAACAGTGCTTCAGCTGTGAGAGCCTCTACTCACGTTGCCTTTTACATAAATAAGAGCCCTCTCTCTTTTTCTCTCCCTCTCCTCGCTTGTCTCCCTTTCTCCCGTTCACTCTCACACACACCCACACAGTAGCAGTCAAATCCATTGGCAGAGGGAGAGAGAGGAGGATGAAGCAGGACACGTGAGAGAGAAAATCATTTCTTTCAGCATGGCTTTTGCACCTCACTCTCTATCCTCCCTTCACTCCCTCTCTCTCACTGTCTCCCCCCCTCTCCGGTTATTTGTGGGATGAGAAGATGAGATCTAAAGCAGGTCTGTGTGAAGTATTTCCTCTAGCCTTGATTCTGTGCTGTGTGTCGCAGTAAGCTTTAAAGTGACATGGCACAGAGCAGAGCCCACTAATCACAGCCCTGCGTATGTCTTTGGAAGGTGGCACAGTAAAATCTGGAGTCAAATCTTAGTAGTATGTCCCTGTGATTGGTGTGTGTGTCTCTCTCTCTCCCTTTTTCTGTCCTCTCTTCCTTTCTCTCTTTCCCACCCTCTTTCTCTCCCTTTCTCTTTCTTTTTCTTTCTCTCCCTCTCTCCTTTCCTTAATCCCTCTCTCCCTTCCTCTCTCTCACTTTCTTTTCTTCCTCTATCCCGTTTTCTCTCTCACTTTTTCTTCTTGGTGCAGGAGATTACGATTAAAGACATATTTTGAAGGGTAGCATGTGGCATGAATAAAAGGTTTTAAAAAACACAAACGGTACTGAAACCATGTAACAAGCAAGACGTGTTTGGAAGGGCTCTTGTTCTAAATTAGAGATAGAACAAGCATACAGGCTTGTGAATAGCAACACATGTTACATGCAGTCTGCCTGCAGGAAATGTCTCCCTCCACACACAAACAGCGAGTTCACCTATATCTAACCACAAGCAGTTAAGAGGCGGATTAAGGTTGGAAAAATACAGTGTCCTTGCTGTCAGAGCAAACCCTCAAAATAAGTTGTGTTGTAACTTTTTGGACCATTGCAATTAGTCTGTTCATTATGAAATGCTGACGCAGTTTAAACTTTAGAGCAGAGATGGAAGTTTTTTTTATGACTGTGACAAACTGTAATATTGATACTGAAACCAGGGCCACATGTGTTTCTGGGGATCCAAGCAAATAAATTTGATTTAATTTACCTTCTAGCACCTTTAGTGCAGTTCTGTGTGTAAAAGCAAAAAAATCAAAGCAAGAGCCTTGATTGCTTCCTCCATGTTGATCAGTGTGCATTTCTTGTAAACAGCAGCAACTTCAGCCACAAGGTTTGTACTGTGTGTCCTGCACCTGCTCTGACCCTGCTCTTTTCTTGAAGGTGGTCAAATTTGGATGAAGCCAGCTAATATTACTGGTAGGAAGTATCACATCTGTATTTATTTGCCCCAGCATCCGTGGTACATCTGATTTGTCAATGCTTGAGAGATGCCATGCTGCACTACATTTATTCACAATCATGTGCTTATATTTTATATATTTAAAAATGAGCATGGAACTATTAGCATAGACATATTTTATCCGTTGTGCTGTAACCGACCTGTTTAACAGCTGTGGGTAGTTATTAAGAAATAAATTAATCAAGGGAATGAGTAGGAAACAGACATACACAATGTAGGTATCTGACTGGAAATCATCGTTAATCAATGGCTACTTTAGCCTAAGGTGCATCTCTCCCCAATGCAAATTAGTATTAACAGCCATAGTAGTGATATTCCAGTAAGGAAAATGATTCAGTTTAGCTGTTAAGTACTGGAAGATTGGAACCCTGATTTTCCCATGCTTTTCCCAGAGTTTGTCAGTACTTTCCATCAGCTGATGGTCAAGAGTATTGGGCCACATCTATGTGGACAAAAATACACACCTGTTTTTCAGGGTTTAAGCTAGACCCCTTACTTACAGTGAAGTCCAATCTTAATGCTTCAGCATAACAAAACAGGCCATTCGAGCATGACTGTGCCCCAGTGCACAAAGTAAGGTCCATAAAGATTTGGTTGGATGAGTTTGGTGTAGAATTGGACTGGCCCACACAGAGCCCTGACCTCAATCCCATCCAACATCTTTGGGATGAACTGTAATATGAGGTAACGGGAACGAAACAGCACTTTATTTGACTAAATATTTATTTGACAAAAATTTCAGCCTTCCCTAGTGTGCTTATTACATGCTGGTCATCAACTCTTATACAACAAAAGCAGTTTATTAGTCACATGCCAGGCGAGCAAGAAATATTTAGCTGATAATGTCTGTATGCCTGTTCATACCTACAGATGTGTGACAAAGTAGGGTGACAAAGAACAAAAAGTGTCTTAGCACAACCACAAGCCACCAGAAAAGCTTCGGTTTGTCTTGACATAGATTTTGCAAGTCTCTGGAATGCAAATTCCAACCCTATTTACTGGTGAATCTCCAATAGATATAAATGGAAATGTTACTTTTGTCACTGGTCCTATTGAAACACTAGCCGGCTGAACAGTGATTTTGATAAAACTCTTGTTCCTCCATAATGAACCCTCTTTAAAAGTCACTTGGATCAAATCAAGATGAACTGGGCCACAGAACATGGTGAAACAGAACATGGTGGAATGTAAGAATCAGAATTAGAATCGCGTTTATTGGCCAGGTATGTGAGAGAACATACAAGGAATTTGATTCCAGTCAATAGTGTTTCTCAAGCACAATTTTACGGAGAACTAATATTTGTTCGCGGAACCCCTCACACATGCGTAGAAACCGTACTTTTGTGATGTCCGGGCCTTGTCCACCACGCCACCTCGTCTTCTTGCTGTGTTTTTTATGTTTGGGTGCGGCGCTTAGCAAGGCAATCAGATGCGCCTGAATGAAATGAGCCTCCGCTGCTCTGTGTCGCGCCCAAACTAGAGGCAAGAGGATGAGGGTGCGTGGTGGACGAGGCCCAGATGTCACAGCTTTTTTTAAAATCACTTTTCAAAGTGAATTATTTTTTCTAAATTATTAAGAAAAATAAAATGTAGTAATTTTGTAACATAAATATTAATGTAAATTCAGCTACATTTCCATTTAAAATATAACTATACATTTTTGGTACTGTCCAGAGGACACTATTTCCTGTCTTGCGAAATACTGCTGTACTCAAAGGTGGAATGTTTGAAAGTATCCAATCTGAGAATATGCGAGTACATTTGGAACTCAAACCCCTCAATAAGCGGGGTTTACTGTATATACATACAAATGAAATCTTGAGCTTATGTACAGAAAATACAAAGAATACAGAAGTCCAGAAGCTTGTAATTTGCCACCATTTCCCAGAGGATTTATTTTTATTAAATTATCATAGTGGCCTGTGTTTTCAAGAACAACAAATTGAGCACAGTAATGTCCTATTCAACCCTGTATGAAAATACTGGCTAATGTACAGTGCACAGCAAGGTTTAGTCACCTCTAACATGTCCAATAACATGTTTCGTTGATTTGAAGCATCTTAACACAACATGCATGGAACAACTTTAAATTTCATTAGGCAAATCTCTCAGTATGTTACCTTCAATAGTCATGGGCTCATCTAAACAGCTGACTGATGATCCGAAACTAATGACAAATCAAGAGAAGGTTACATAGCCAAACACTTTTGTTTCAGACAGAAAACCCTATCTCTGACAAGGATCTACAGGAAGATTTTGCTGACATTGGCCCATTGTGCAGGGTTGTCCCACAATCCGGACTGACCATCTGGTGTATCGAGCATTTTCCCGGTGGGCCAACATGCTATTTGGGCTGACCATTTCATTCATTTATTTATTTATTTATTGGTCTGAGCAGCCTGTAAGCCTCAGATCGGTGAGTCTTATAGATCAGTGGCCCGACTGACACTGGGCTGACCCAATCAACTTTTTAAATGCGACCCCCTTTCGCTTTGGTACCTGTGCCAGTGTAATGCGTTCTTCAACCATGAAACACTCCTCTGTGGCCCATTGGTTCTTTTCTTTACTGACATGGGGCTGGCCCAATCATTTGTTTACATTCCTCCCCTTTTGGTTCAGTGCCAGTGTCAGTGGATGAGATGGAGAGAGAAAATGTAGAGGGGGCGCAGCGAAACAGCGAGAGAAAAACAAATTGCCACTTAAGGCAGATGCTGCCAAATGTGCCAAAGTGACTAGCTGTTTGCAAAGTTATGGTGATAACACACCAATAAAACAACTGTCTTACTGCCGTGCTGGTTTCTTACATTTATGAACACAGGTGAAATCAGCAAACAGTATTGTCAGTTTTAACGCTAGGAGAGTGGTTATTTATAACACATTTTGTACACTAGGGCTGGGCCGATAAACGATATCATATCGAATCGCGATTTATTTTATTTTAATGACGATGATGAGCTCTAGACATTTTTTGCTCGATATGGATTAATCTAAGTGTGACATCCACGTAAGCGGCCACCTGAGGGCGCTGCTGCCCTGGACAATAAGGGGACTCTTGTCAACAGGGTGTATGGCCTCACCCTGAGC
>JBBPCY010073432.1:0-10325 GCA_037974405.1 Brachyalestes nurse | reverse complement strand
AGGCAAAGATTTTGCCTCGATCATTTTTTGTAATCGAATTATTCGAATTACTCGAATAATCGTTTCAGCCCTAGACTCGAGTCCCCATCTCTGTACAGTTTAGGGCAAATTCAGAGCGATAGAGCTTTTCCACCGCTATACTGCCCCCTTGCTACAAAGCTCAGAATACAGCCTGTGCTGTAAGGTGACATCAGAGTTTTATCCAGTCTTAGCTGCCCCTATGCTGTACCCCTTGCTGCAAAGCTTAGAACACAGTTTGTGGATTATGAACTCAACAACACACAAAGCACCACATTTGTGTTCACATACTTGGGTGAAGTTTGTTTCTGGCCAATAACATCACTGCACAGATGGTTAGGTTTTTAGTAGCATAAATTACATTTGAATTAATTAATTGCATTGTGCTTTATTTCTGCAGGTTCGACCAGTTCGTCAGTGTCAGAGCACTGGCTTGTGCGTCTGAATGGAGACAGTAAGAGGGGTAGTATGGTGTCCCACACATCCACCAACTGTCCCTCCATCCCAGACTCACCTGACTCACCTGTATTCCGGGATGAGGCGGTGAATGATGACAGGGGTGAGACACCTTTTCCAGACCTTATCCATAATAGCGCTGTAGCAGAAAACGGGAACAGTTCTGTACACTTGGACTCACCAATAGAGCCAGGAATGTCTAAAAGTTCTTGAAAAGTTACAAGCTGCAACACCTGCTCTGGCTTCTTCAGAAGTTCCTGAATGGCTGGAGCACTGGTAGCGTGTTATAGCATTTTTCTACTGGCTGAAGAAATTGAGCTATACTGCGAAAAAATGTTTTGCCATTACAAATAAAGCAACTCAAACCTGACCCGTACCGTCATGGCTCTGCTCAACAGTAGGGCCAAAAGTGGGCCACAGCTGAATCATTGCTTTTTGATTGGTCAAAATGTAAAAAAAAAAAAGAGGCAACGACAATGGAGATATAAACCAACAACTGGGAAGTTGATGAAGTACAAACACTACTATCTGTTTGGTCTGAAGTTAAATTTCAGTGAGTTTTCAATGACACTAATAAATTTATCTTTAACGCTGTGAGAAAAGTGAAAGTGAATAAGAAATCGCTAACAAATTAGCTGGGTTAGGTATTCATAACATGGCTAAACAACACCAAGACAAAAAACTCAAACAAGATTATAAAACATAAAAGAACACAATAACAAAAACGGCTCGAACAAAAACCTTTGGCTGGTTCGAAGTGGTTTTGGAATAAAAGAAAAAAATGAAGATAACACTGCATACATTGTTTTTACTTTTATGCTATGTATAAAAACTAGGCTAGTGTGTTGCTTGTGAAATTTTATTTATTCAAGGAAAACATTTTGAACATTTAGAACTTTGTAAAACAAAAAATTAAACACATTTTAATGTTACAAGATCACAATAATCTTCAAATTTCGAAGAACAATAAAATAAATAAATAAACAAATAAATAAATAAATTAAATTAAATTAAATTAAAAAAATACACTTAACAACTAATTTCATCATGATGTAATTTAATCAGAATCAGAATCTATTGGCCTATTGGAGCAGCAGCATGCTCTGTAAGAGACATGTGCGTGAGGTGTAGGCACATGTACACACGTATCTTTACATATTGTTGTTGTTTTATACTGCTGTGCTTCAGAGTCACCATTGACCAGAATCAAATTCTTTGTATGTGTCACTCACATACTCTGCCAATAAACGCAATTCTGATTCTGATTCTGATTCTGATATGGCGACTGGCGCTGTACAACAGACTCTGGGTCCAAAGTCCACTGGACCCTTGCTGTGTCTGCTGGCTGCAGTGTGGATGTCTGCCGGCGGCTGCAGGACTAAATGCTGAACAAACAGCCATTATAGGTATAGCCAGTTTTCAGCTTTTAGGTATAGCCACTTTCTAGTGTTCAATTATTATTTATTTTTCAAAGCCACAGGAAGCCGCAACATAAGGATAAAAGAGCCGCGGGTTGCCAACCCCTGAACTAGACAGATGTAGATGATCCGAGGAATCATGAACAAGCTATTAAAAAGCCTAAAGACCCAAACAGAAGACATGGCATTTTGGAGAAACACTAACCATATAGTGGCCAGATCATCCACAGAGTTCCACATAAGAATAGTTATGTTTAAAAATAATATTTTATTTTTTCTAGTCATTCATGTAAACATAAGAGAAGTTGTGCCTTTTTGAAATCATGTACTGTTGTTAAAATCCTATGCAAACATTGCTCATTTGGTCAACTACTATTCCTTTGAATTAGCTTTGAATTACCTTGTTCTAACCACTCAGCATTCAGCACCACCAGTATACTAATCACTGATCATCTGGAATCATCTGCGCCCGTTTCTTCACTGGTTCAGGCCTTATGAGTCATACATATGTCTCTTAACAAATAAAAAACATTCCTCTGAAACTTGTCAGGTTCAGGGACTGGACTGAAAATTAGACTGTTTGAAAGCAAAATATGCAGAAATGAGACTTTTGCACAGTACTATAAGAAAATCATGGGTCTGAACAATTCTCTCTCCCTCTCTCTCTTTCACTCTCATTAGGAGGGTTCGAGGCAAGGCCTTTAATCCGAGGACTGCAAGGACGCAGCGTAAGCATGAGAAACCCCACCAAAACGAAAGAGAACATGAATAAATTGTTTCCTCTGCGATGGTCCTTTGGTGCCAAAGACCGACGCAAACCTGCTCCTGCCCCTGCTGTCCCTACTACCCCACCTGCTCCTTCTACTGCCCCTGTGGCCTCTAAAGCTCCAGCGCAGCTGGTAGAGTACTTGGAATCAGGCAGGAGACCCCGGTGCACCAATGACCCCATTGCCAACCTAGTGAGCTCATCTTCCAATAATGAAGCCCCTGAGGGTCAGAAAGCTCCAGAGAGCCAAAAGGTTCCAGAGGGTCAGAAAGCTCCAGAGAGCCAAAAGGTTCCAGAGGGTCAGAAAATCCCAGAAGGTCAAAAAGGCTACCATGATTCCCCCCGTATGGCAGAGGGACAGCAGCCGCCAGAATCCAAAAACAGAACCAGACAGAAAGAGGACAGCACTCTGTCTCGAAGAAGCACCAGAAGGTCAAAACAGGATCAAACAAAAAATCCACAGAGGAGTTCCAGCATTGGCATCCCAGGTGCTGGTGGGTCACTCATGAGAAAGAGCAGGACAGCAGCAGAAGACATCCTCCTGGTCGATGAGCTGGAAAGCAGGGGAGAAGACACAAAGACTCATGATGGCATTATGGCCTTCCTGAAGGGCGGCTTTTTGAAGCGGGACTTGGGACGAAGGTCTGGAGAGGGAGAGCGGTTAGAAGATGGCTCTCCTGGGGAAAGAAGCATGTCCCGACATTCCCTAACCTCCAGAAGCTCCACGGCCGCATCTGGGATGACCAATGGCATCAGGACACAACCACGAGACGAATTAGCCAATGGCAAAGCAGTTGATATCAAACGCTCCCACAGCTCCTCCAGCATCCCGCGCAAAACTGGGGGGAACCTGCAGAAGGGAGTGTCACTGCAACGCAACGGAGTCTCTGGGATCCAGCGGAGTTCCAATGGAGAAAAGAACTCGTATGGATCCCTGCCAAGAACTCACCGATACAGCAGCAGCTCCACACAGGGCAGGAGGAGAGCTGTACCTGAATCCAGCTTCTGACACAAGGGTTACAAAACACACCAGTGAAAGCCAGGTCTGCAATTAGTGAAGGGTTTGCCAGATATTGCTTATTAAAATTCTGACGCTGTCTTGTTGATGGCCCTCACTCTACCTCTGCAGCCAGTTCCTGGAGGCCTGTTAGCTCAAATTGGCAGAATTTGTCAGTTTAAAAAGGTGCATTGTGTCCCAGAGGGTACTGGCCAGCAACAACATGATTGGCGGAGACCTAAGTAGCGAATGGGGACCATTAAAGACTCAACTGGGAGAAAGGCAATTAAGCAAGGGATGCACGATATGGAATTTCTTGGCTGATAAGAACAAACAATTAACACTTTTTTGTGGCCCATACTAATCCCAATAACAACACTGATAGTTTTAATTTCTGTACTTTCCCACTGTACATTCCCACTGTAACCCATAGATAAAGACGTAGGGAGCAGTTTTAATCATGGGCTGTAATTCTAGCATCATGATGTTATCGTCATTATAATTAAATATACAGTATATATATTGTGCATTCCTGCTCACAACAAACCAGACGCAGTGTCCCTGATCAAAACACACAAACCTCAAAACACCAAGCAGACTCCCAAAGAACAAAACCTCAAACACATTCTCAACGATCAGTGCAAATCAACACGTAGATATAAACACACCAGTCTGACTCATAACTGGTGTTGATCCAGGATTTGCCTGGTCCCAGTGCTCATGTTTTGCCATCTTGTCACACCTGATTCAGCTGTTGAACAGTTTGTTAATTAACCAAATAAGTTTAACTCAGACTTCTACAGTTCAGTACAACCTGCAGTTCAGTATCTGAGTTTAAGTAAAGCTCCAGCTCATGTTCATGTAAACTAATGCGAATGCTGCTTCAGACTTCTGTTCTCCACACTTGATGCTTTTCCTTTTTTGGGCTCTCAGGTCATTGGCTATTGGTGGTAGAAGTTCTGCATGGGTATGAAGCCTGGAACTGACCTGACCTGTACCAGCCTGGCCAGGCCCGGTACACTTCAGGAGAGATTAAAACATCTGTGATGTCTTGTTGGGCCTTGTTGGGCTCAGGATGGGTAGTGGACCTGTAATTCAGCTTTGTGACCTAGGTTACATACTGAGTTGGACCGAACTCTTTATCTGGATAAAAAAAATACCCCTCACACACTCAACTCGACAACAAACTTATCAGTTTTCAAATCAGGATAAATATCACATATTATAACGCTAGCTTTAGGGAACTTGAACTGAAGGTGCTAGAAAACTTGACTGTAATTCTGTTGTAGAGGACAACACCAAAATTCGAACGGCAAACCACTCACAGACCAGGACTGGGAACAGTGCTGTTGCTAATGTTAGCAGCTGTGGGGAAAAGCTCCTGATACTGGTAACACTAATCCCCTATCACCGTGCGGGGCAACACCAAGGACCTCCATCATCACCAAAACCAGAACTGGCATATTTCAAGAGCTGTCCTTTTCAGGCCCAGCTGCTAGAAAACATGGCGTTCAGCTTTGTTTTTGAAACTGCTAGAAGTATAACGCAGCTAATAGAGGGCAAAAAATAATAGAGTAAGCTTTCATTTTTGTGGAATATAGTTAAGAAAAGGAGGCGAGAGCCACACCTGCTGTCCTGCTGAACAGGTTAGAACAGAATTATAGCTCTAAAAATCTCTTTCTGTAACAGTGCAGTTAATATCAAGTGCCATTTAGTAATTGAAACAGAGCTGTTTAACGAAGGAAACACGTGTGTAGTCCCAGAGAAAAGGAAAATTCCGAATTCAGTCTCATCTTCGCCCACCTTGTTTCTCCTAAACATTACTGAGCTCACTTTAACGTTAATATGAGAATTTTTTTCCCACTTCTTAAATGCAACTACTGATAAAAAGCCTTTCTCTGGTCTCAGCCTGATCCCAGTTCAACAAGTCAGTTTTCAATAATCTCCAAATAAGATGATGATTTATTTCTGATTAGACAAAGAAAAGACTTAATGCGGTTGGACTCGGAAGCAGCTCAGTCGAATTTGGACCCATTTTAGTTGGACTCGGTTAACTTTGACTTGCATCGGTTGGACTTGGTTTAATGACTGTCTTCACACTCATAGAGCCACTGAAGTACGTGGTAAGAAGCTGAAAACACTGTAGGTTCAGTACCTAAATCTGCAGCTCACTAGACCAAAAGAAGAAAGCAGAGAGGGATGGAAAAACAGGAGAACATAAAGCACAGTGTGAGAGGTGTGGGGAGGCAACTGGGCCTGGTGTGAGTAGAGATATAATAGAGATGTAATGAATAATTACTGCTAAATTACGCAGCTTTGTGTAGTTACACTCTTACTACTGATAACAGTCTGATGCGCAGCTTTAATTCTGAAATAATTTATACCACATAGAGTTCCTTTATTTTGTATGCAAGATTTTGAGATGTCAGGTTTATGGAGGGACTGTGTGTGTGTGTGTGTGTATGTGTGTTATGTTTGCACTGTCTAATAGCTGCTAGTTCCTCACAGGGTCTCAGTTGGTTTTGTGAGACATTTGGAGAAGTTCCTCCTGCTGAGGAACATGTGATTCAGGTTCAAGGAGATGAAATAGAGATACCTTTGAAAGCTGTGTGTGTGTGGGGGGGGGTGTATGTCTATGTGTTTGGGTGTATGTAGATGCAACAAGGGTCTGACTACAGACTGGTGGGCGTGTCTTTGAGTGTGAATGATGGGCATGGTAGATGATCGCCTTCGTTGTCTGAAATGGCCGTGTTTTTCTTTAAAACACCATCGTTTTCTCACAGCGTTTTACAACCTTCACAGCAAATAACTCTCTTTCACCCTCACGGTTTCTTGTGTTTGCCTGCATTTTTTTGTTTTGCTGCCATCAGAGATTTATACTTATGTTTATACTCTTAAATCTTTCCACATGCTGAGACAAACCAATTTCCTGAACCAGTATTTATTTCTTTTATTTTAGCTGATTGCTAAATAAAAAGTGATTGCTAAATTTTAATACAATTTATGAAAATGAAATGATCATGATATATTAAAAAGTTAATATAATGTTTTAACAGGGGTTTGCATGTTCTTCTCGTGGTGGTGTGGGTTTCCTCTGGAGTCTCCGGTTTCTCCCACAGTCCAAAGACATGCACTTCAGGTGAATTGGGGGTTCTAAATTGACCGTAGATGTGAGTGTGAGAGTGAATGCTGTGTGTGCGCCCTGCTTTGGGCTGGAGCCCCGCTCAGGGTGAGTCCATGCCTCGCGCCTGTAGACCCCGGGATAGGCTCCGGGTTACAGAAAATGAGTGAATGAAAGAATTGTTATTAAATATTTTTGGCTCAGAATACTAACTCATGCTAGTAAATTAAATTTAAAAATGCAAAAATAGTGACTGAATTACTAAATTACATTATTTTTCAAATCTGTTTAAGGACTTAAAAGCACATTAATTCATTACACACCAGGACTTAAACAGCCACTTTCCATCTATGACGCAGAGGACATGCCCACTTACATTCCATATATGGTCTTAAATACACACCCACATTTCCATCTATGGGTTCAATGGCATGCCCAGTTACACTTCATATATGGGCTTAAAGACACACCCAGCCTGCAGACAGACCTTATTGAGATTTACCCAGAAGGCTTTAGAGTGGATGGTGGGTGGACAGTTGCGTCCCAAACGTCCCAGCTGGTTGTCAGCACGCTTTAGTGTGGCAGGATGACGTTTGGGATTCAGCCGATCCATCCAAAGCTTAGAAAAGCAATAATTGCCTAACCCTGTCTGACACATGTCAATTAAAAGCCAGTCACCTAATCAATCACTTACTTTACCTTCGAATGCAATACTGATGGATCAGCAAATTCCGAGACATGAAGATGATCTGTTTTTTAATGCTTTATTATTTTAGTTCAGTATTTTTTATGCACCACAAAGTGCCCTTAACTATAATTGGGTGGATCCACTTTCTACATTCCCTTTTATTTGCACAAAGAGTTCAGTCCGTGTTAATGCTAATGCGGCTAACAGTGAGTTAAAGCGCATTAGCATTCATACTGATTGGCTTCCATTCATTTTAGCCACGTTAGCATGTTAACCTAATCCTTTGATGAACTAATCATTTGATGATTG
Organism: Brachyalestes nurse; assembly: GCA_037974405.1. Lineage (NCBI taxonomy): Eukaryota > Metazoa > Chordata > Actinopteri > Characiformes > Alestidae > Brachyalestes > Brachyalestes nurse. Next base: position 2,552 of record JBBPCY010073432.1, on the reverse strand, counting down.
TTTACTAAACTTCCAGCCCCACAAACAGCAGATGTTTCACACCTCATCTGCTCTTACCTTCACTGTTCATTTTATTTAATAATAATTAGTAATATACATTTTTAGTTAAACAGTGCTTTAGTGACTGATATGATGGTCCTTGCCCACCTTCTAAACTCTATAAATACATCCTAATAAGCTCTAGTAAACTAATAAACTGCTGAAATAATGTAAGCACTAATTTAAATACTGTAGCACATAGGGGTGTGGTTTTGATGCTTATGGAGTTGTTCTTTTTTTTGTTTTATAATCTGTTCATCTGATTTTTTGTTATTACCATTATCAACTTGGATACAACTTTTTTTGCCAGTTTATCCATAATACAAATTATTTTTATGTTATTGTATATTAAAAAAGTAATACAGTAATACTATATATATACTATATATACATATATAAACATCTAATGAAAATATACAATTATTCACTATATATTTATCAGTATGGTCTGATATTATTGCATAGCTGATATATTTGTCGGGCTCCGGGTTTCACACGTCTGTTCAGTTGTTTATGATGAATTTTTGGTGCGAGTTCGGCCGACACTGACTGTCACATTTGGAATGTTCTTGTCACCCACATCAGATTTATACATATATAAATATTTAAATATCTAGTGAACATGCGGAGTGAAGGCGGTTTTCCTCTTTAAAAGCTGCCTGTTCTGCCGCTCCAGGGAGGGGTTTGGTGTAGAGCAGTATTTGTAGCGTAACCAGCTTTTTCGGGACACACACACCTGTGGAACTGAAGGACATTTTTTCTTTCTTTATTCTTTTTTTTATCATGAATTAGTGCAATCTACATTAAATCACCAGAAATGTTTACCAAAAGAAGCACTTCCTTTGAGTGCTATGAAGGAATTATTTTAAGTTTGATTCTTTTATATGCAACTTTTATACCCATTTTTTATGTCTTTGTAAATATTCCAGAGAAGATGTTTTTCAGTCTGACAATGATCTGTGAAATGAGGCCAAAATCAGGTTCGAAATCAAACACACACATCAGTGTTTCTCAGTCCTGCATCCGTTTTAATGTTTTTCTGCTGTAACACAGAGCTTTAGCCTCAAAGAGGGCCTTAATGAGCTTTAATTTAATGAGCTCTAACGAGCTCTAACAAGGAGCAGGACTGATAAACACTTTATCTGTTGCACTGTGGACCACATTCTGCTGGTGAGATGACTGTATGATGTAAAAGTTGGTGAAGACCTCCAAGGTCTGGTAAACTTTTATTTTTGTAAACCTCGATTAAAGAAACACTATAACCCACAGCCAACCTGGTGTCTTCCTTTTTACACAAACATAAACAAACCTCAAACAAACCTCCACAAATGTATTAAATATCAGGTTTAGTGCAGTTTATGCAAGGGTGTTTCTAGTAGAGTGGACAGTAAGTGGAAGCATAAAAAGGGGACAGTGAAATGTTGAGTAAATGAGGACATCACAAAAAACAAGTGCATTGCTTTTTCTGCCTACACCAGTCTAGCCCCGTCCATTTCTGGAGTTATATAGGGGCTTTTCAGTCCAGACTCCTTTTTGAATGAGTTGCAGTACAAGAGAGCCAATCAAAACAGAGCTCATTTACATATATCAGTCTTAAAGGTGCAGTAACTAGAGCTGTAATACTCGGATCCTTTTTAGGATTCGGCTCCCTCTGAGTCACTCACTAAACTGATCTGGATCTGTGAGTCACTTGAGTCAGTATTGCTAAATCGAAAGCTGTGAGTCAATTGAAGTGTTTGAATCGTCTTTTAAAAGTAAAATGCCTTGTGATGAGAATGAATCACTTTCAAATAAAACAAGACTACCTCGGTGACAAATATTTATTTAAACACACGAAAAAAGGAATAATACAAAAACTTAAACACACATAGGCATAACAGCAATTCGAACAAAAAGTCAAAATGTGCATATTAGGACATAGCCTAAGAAGAAATATGCCAAATAAGAACTGCAGTTGAAAGAAAATGCAAATAACCTGCTCGTTTGAGCAATTCAGATTCAGCTGCATGTTTTCGGCTGTGAAGGAACTGGTGGATTCACTGACTCAGCCTATGTGCTTTATGAGCGATTCCGATTCGGTTAAAGTCACTCATGACTCAGCCAATGCGGTTCAGGAGCTGCGACCCGCTCTCTGAGCGGTTCTCGGTTCAGGATCCGGGTCTCGCTCTCTGAACGGTTCTCGGTTCAGGAGCCGGGTCTCGCTCTCTGAGCGGTTCCTGGTTCAGGAGCCGGGTCTCGAGTGGTTCCTGATTCGGGAGCCGGGTCGCTCTCTGAGCGGTGCCCTGTTCAGGAGCCTGGTCTCGCTCTCTGAGCGGTTCTCGGTTCAGGAGCCGGGTCTCGCTCTCTGAGCAGTTCCCGGTTCAGGAGCCGGGTCTCGCTCTCTGGGCGGTTCCCGGTTCAGGAGCCGGGTCTCGCTCTCTGAGCGGTTCGTGGTTTAGGAGCCGGGTCTCGCTCTCTGAGCGGTTCTCGGTTCAGGAGCCGGGTCTCGCTCTCTGAGCGGTTCTCGGTTCAGG
>JBBPCY010073431.1:0-10326 GCA_037974405.1 Brachyalestes nurse | reverse complement strand
CAAGGTATCAGCCTTTGTTTTGTTTTGTTTATTTGTCGTGTTGACTGTTAATGTTACAGAGAACTTTTAATAAAAGTGGCTCAGAGTTGCACACCCGTGTTCCTCAGCTGCGTGTGTGATGACGTCATCAAACGACGAGTCGACGCGACTTCGACTATTCGACTTGAAAAAATCTGGAGTCGTTAATGCCCTAGTGCAAACACAGTCATCCATGTACACACTGGAGAATGACAGAGTATTAAATCTCTGGTGGCAATCTATCTTGCTCACCTTTGGGAAAATGATCACTGGAGGACAAAATCTGAGCTTTAACACAATAATTCAGGGCTTTAAAGGCAGTGGTGGCTCACATTACAATATTTCAGTGTTTTAAGTCTTTCACATTTTCAAAACTCATTTTCAAAAGTGGGCTAAACTGTGGACTGTTTTTACTCAAAATGCATTCATTGATTACGTGGTCCAAAAGTCATTGATGCTTTTCTCACTCAAACTCTGCTAGCAGCAAAATGTTTGCACATGCTTACATATTATGTTCAAAACTGTTAAACATAGGCCCACCTGAATTGTTGCATCCTCATACATTATTTTATTGATATATGATGAAATCTAAACATATGTATTGTATATTATACTGCTAAATAAACACATGAATAAATTATAGCAAATGAATTGTTCTGATTTCAGCTGATAAAATGAAACAGGACAGAGATCAACAGCGAAAGTTCCAGGCCAGAAAGGGGCAAATATCACAATGTGTGCAGCAATTATGATGTTCTGCAGCACCTCATCCTTGTTCCCAGCTGAACTGTTTGGGATACTGGTACCAGAAGGTGAGAGAGCAACTGAAAACAAATGCTTTAATATTTTGTATGGTGCAGCCACCAATACCCCCCTTCCTAAACCCTGTAGAGGAATTCTTGTCTGCATGGAGGTTATGATTGTCATCCACCTCACCAAATGTTCCTACTTGATGCCATGAAGGTCCCAGGATAATCTTTCTGAGCATGGTCAGGGTTGGATCAGGCATTCTAAAAGATACTACCCTGGATGTAGGAAACATTACAGCAACAAAAAAAAAACAGTGTATGTTGTCTTAATAATCTTAGGTACTGAAATGCAGACAGTTTTTCTTAGGCACTTAATTACATTGACTATACAATGTATTTTGTCAGTTCAAAATATGTATGAACATTCTTGCACAATAATGGAGAGCTTAACATTGCTTGCACAACCCTCTTAATTGCTTAGGGCAAAATTTGGGTCACAGTTACCATATGGCAACAAAATCACATTGGAGTGCCTGATCAAGCTATTCACTACAAAATGGCAGCTGCCACTAAGGCCAAATAACAAAACACTTCCTGAAATTGTGCCAAACTTGCAATTGGTTAACTGCTTCAAGCAAATCAAACTCTAAACCTCTCAAAAGATGCTAAAACAATATACTTGTAGTGTTTTTTTCATTTTGAACACAAAATGGAAGAGAGACAGCAATAAGGCTAGAGAGGACAAAGGACAAAGATGATCAAGAACAGAGATCAGCTATGAAATTAGTGCCACTATTGTAGCCCATGTCATTAAGCATGGTCTCTCTATGTGTGAAGCTGTTCTAAGAGTGCAGCCAAACCATCAATCATTCAAGCAGGAACATTCAAGCGGGAAAAAATCAGTAGGTGCAAAAACATCCACTTGCTGTATTTGCATACATAGGCCACAGTACTTACAGTAATCAGGTTTCTATTTACTGCAGTGAAAATACATGTTGTCTTTTGGATCCTAGATTACATATTTGCCATCGTAGAATTGAAAGAACACCTGCAGCTAGTGGGTGAGGCAAGATATTCAACGCAGAGCAAAAAGCAGAGATTGTTCAGATGGTACGAAAGAACAAGACAGGAAATACAGGATGGTGTAATTGCAGATCATTATGCAGAACATTAATTCAGTCTGGATAACAACTACTGAATTGGTCTTGAAATGCCACAACCTAAGCATGAAAAACATTTATATTGTGTCATTTCAAAGGACTGTGTAAAGGAGCTGAGATATCTGTGTGTACAGGTAATGTGCCAGAGTTGTACATTCACCATATGTTTACTGTAATTCCATGCAGGACCTGCTTCATTTCATACCCTTCTTATATGTTCAAGAGACGTGGGAGGAATGTGTCACTGTGCACAGAGCAACGGTACTACAGATATCAGGTTAAAGAGGTGCAAATGTAACTATGTGTGCAATATATCAAAACTGGTCCTGGAGCACACATCCCAATCAACCCGGTCTCACAAATTTTCGTGAAACCATCACAACATCAAATCTCTGTTCAAACGTGCTGCGATCACGCTTTAGGCATTTTTTTCGTGCTAGGAGAATGCCTCACTAGCCTATGTATTTTAATGCGCAGGGCATAACACCGCCAGTATCGGCACTAACTGGTCACTAAGGGACAGTAGGAGAGAATTTTGCGCAAGTCGGATTAAAAGAGGGTTAGGGTTAGGGTAGTGAACCGGAACCCTCTTTTAAGCCGATGTGCGCAAATTTTTCTCCTTCTGTTCCTCCGTGACCAGTTAGCGCTGACACTGGCATTGTTACGCACTGTGCATCAAAATACGTAGGGTAGTGAGGTGTACTCCTAGCATGAAAAAAATGGCTTCACGAAAGTCGTAAGTCCAGACTCTCCCAATAGATGGGCCATACAACTGTGCAAAATGTACTGTATTCCTTGATGAGCTTCACAGAGTGCTGTTGGTGTCTGAAGAGAGAGGGGATGCTCAGGCCGCTGACCAACATTATGCAGTCATATGGGACAACATTCCGTTCCGTTACACAGCGACAGTGAGGGACTGGATTTGGACTCATCTAAATGTTTGACTAATTGACTAATCTAAGCATCTGATAAAACTGTATAATCACTAAAATAGTGTTCGTGTGTGTTCGTGTGTGTGTGTGTTTTGGGGGGGTGATTTCATACAATACAAAATAGTAAGTGAAATTGATAAAGTATGTATTTTGAGTTCGTTTTGTATTTTGAGTTCGTTTTGTACTTTTATTCTGAAGAGTCCTTGTGTTCCTGATTATTACACACAGCTGGGTGTTGTTAAAGGGTTTGTATTAGTTTATGTATTAAGGGGTTTTGGTTTAGAGTTTGGTTGTGGGTTCACAGTTGCATTTCACCTGTTTGTGCTTGTGAGAAAGTCACTTTAAGTTCAGTGTGAATATCTGTCACCAGCCAGGTTTTGTTTGTATTAGAGTTTGTGTTTGTCAGAGAATAAAGAAACCTAAGATGGATGCCTGTCTCTGTGATGCTTGCCTGGGTTTGACCTGGGATGACGTGACAGATGAACCCACCAACTCAAAAGCTGCCAGCGCAGCTTTCGCGGCATGGAGGAGCAGGAAGCTCACCCCTGAGCAGATTGATAGGCATCAGAGAAGGGTGCTCTTTCGGTCATCCCACTGGCAGTAAGCCAAGGCCCTTGATATTGCAGCGCCGCCCCTAGCAGCAGTGGCAGAGCGTGCAGGTTTTGCTGCCACCACAGCGCGATAGGGTCTCGCTGTCTCCGCGATGCCGGACCGTGAACCTCCAGTGGTCGCTCCTCGCCAGCTACCAGCTCCCGTGGCCGCTCTTCGCCAGCTGCAACCTCCAGCGCCACGCAGTCAGCAATCTCCAAAGTCAGGTAGCCTAGCAGGGGTTAGCAGTAAGGTTTGTGCGAGCTCAGCTGAACCGATGATCGCCCGATAAGAGTCTCACGTTAACACAGCAGTTAACGCCGATAACGGCCCACCACTAATATTTACACACACATTTTTGCAATAACATTGCACTGTACAAAATGGCTGTAGGCTTTAACCTCTGTGTGTGTTTGTGAAGTAAGAAATATTTGCTTTAACATGTTTAACTGTTATATATATTTCTGTTTTAACACTTATGCACTGTTGGGAGAACCAAACAGAACAATCATGTTACTGACATCTAACTCTCAACACAAAACTCCAAATTTGTAAGTATATAAGAGCAATACCCACCAAATGAATGGTCTCCCTTCTTTCCTCAATTGTTTGTCGATACTCCTATTAAATTCTTCCACTTCACTGAAATAGTTATCAGAGAACAGTCACTATTGGGTTAACATTAATATCAGTAAAAAAAGATGCTGTGGGCAGCATCTCTGACCTGTAATGATAATCTGGACCGGTAAGGAAGACCTGCTCAGCATCGTGCAAGGACAAACTCCTTAGGCCAGCCAGGGCATATATGATAGCCTATGAAAAAAACAATTAATTTAAATGTACTAATATACCACTGCATAACAGCAAGTCATTATTCATGGGTCCATACATGAGTAGCACCCGCATGCTGTTTATATACAGTAGATTTTTGTGGTCCAGCATACCTCTGCAAAAAGAACACCACAGATGAACTGCACTTGGTGTCCTGTGCAGTACTTCTCTAAGGCTTCATTAACACTGCAGGTCTTGATGCTCACTTCTGATTTGTTGCCTATATCCAATTTTTTTGACCTTCTGTTTACACGTTTTTTTTTTTGTGACCCATATCCGATTTGCTTGTTTACACTTGCTATAGCAAAGGGGGTTGTTACACCACACAGTAGCCAAGATGGACGAACGCGAAATATGCTTAATGCTAGCTCTGCGATATATGCAAAATTCACCAAATAACACCATGATTTTGAGGCGGAGAAGAAGGAAAAAGACGATTATTGCAGCCTGCGCATATGCTTCAGTTATTATGGCCTCGACCATTCAGAGGAACGTCTGGGTGCGTGAGAAATCTCAGGATTAGTGGGAGAATATTGTGGCGGGCTTTAGCGAGGAGCAGTGGGTCAGAAATTTTAGAATGAGCAAGCCGACTTTCGATTTGCTGTGTCAACGTTTGTTCGCATTCCTCTCTTACAACAACACAACATTTCGCCGGGCCATCCCTTTTGCAGATGCGCCTCGGGGTTGCTCTCTGGTGGCTTGCGACAGGTGCGTGCAATCGCACATTGGCGCATCTGTTTGGGATCAGCAGTGCATCAGTGTGCCTGATAGTCAGCGACTTCTGTCAAGCCATGTGAGACGAGCATGAGTACATCAAGCTTCTGCAGCTGTTTTAATGACGTACAGAATGCAATGCCTAGGAAAATGCCTGTTTACATGACAGTCACATTGGCATTCATTTCCACATATGAACGAGGCCTGAAACCAATCTCAAAATATCTGAACGCATGCGTTTTTTTTTCCTGTTTACACTGTCATGGCACAGATCCGATTTGTGTCACATATGAGCAAAAAATCGGAATTGGGTCACATTTAACTGACAGTGTAAAAAAGGCCTTAGGGACCTGGCGTTAGCTAATCAGTTAGGATGGAGTTACGGTAGATTTTATACTCTCTTGTCCTTGTATGAAGTCACTCACATGATATGTAGTACATGACATGACCGCTATATGCTAAATATGAGTGATGTATATTTCCTTTTAAGGTAGTGCTTTAAATAGACATGCCCTGTAGGACAGGAGACCTGAGTTGCCTTAAAAGACATGACCATATGACACCATGACCTTTACTAAATTTGGTTATAAGCTATGGATGGTACAAATGTAGCCTCACTTATGGACTGGATGACTGGTTTTACGACCATAGAGGCATGTATCCAGATGGTATAAAGAGAGTGCCGCAGTAGCCCCAAGGGGTGGTTCCACCGACTAGCTGGGTGTTGTTTGCTGTTTTTCTATATTTTTGGCAAAATAAAGGAAACCGCCTATAACATTTTCTGTTGTATAGTTGTTTTTATTGGATGATCCTAAAGGCTCAAGTTTTCTCCTCGACAGAGTTTGCCCACAATACTCTCCACAACACTCCACCACTCAGTATGCCCTCATCTAAGAGGTTTGTTTAGCACGGTCACCTCACCTCTAGCCTGCTACCCCCATGGATGACCAAGACCATTCAAACACTGTGCACCAATATCAGAGCTGCCAAGAGAAAATGGCATCAATCCATTGATCCCACTGATCTTAAAAACAATCAGTCACTCCTGTCCCCCTTCTCATCCAGCATCACCGATGGCAAAGCCATATTCTACAAAAACAAAATTAGCAGCAACACAGACACGTTAAACCTACTCTCTACCTTAAAAACACTGCTCTATCCCCCTCCACCTCCGCCAGACACAAACCTCTCAGAAGAGGTTTTTGCCCTCTTCTTCACTGAGAAGGTGGTGGCTATCAGTAGCCGATTCTCTAAATCCTATCAGGTCAATCTTTGTCCCACTATACCTCTGCCAAAATATTGTAATATAATTAATGTAACAACAGGCAACAGCCACCTGGCACTGGTGGCTCGGTCCTCCCATTGGAGTGGGCTAATGGGTGTGGTTGTCGACTAATGACCTCCCATTTAAGGTCAACTCAAGGAAGCTGGCACCTCGCTATATTGGCCCTTTAAAGTTATTTGCTGAGTAAACCCTGTGGGCTTCACCCTACAACTTCCCTAGTCCATGAAAGTTCACCGCACCTTCCATGTCTCCAAGCTACACCCAGTTCTCACTTCCACCATGGCTCCGCCTCGTCACCGCCTCGTCTCTACCTTCGATGGTAAACCATTCACTTCACCGAATTCTCGACTGCTGGAGATGTGGGAAGTGCAATAACTCATGGACTGGGGCGGCGACGAGCCAAAAGAATGTTGTTGGGTGCTGTCCCAGGACGTTCTGGACAAGTCTCTCATCCTGGATTTTCAGAGATCCCATGCTGGGTCTTAGGGACGTCTGGTGCCAGCCTTTGGGAGGTGGCATTGTTACATCCCAGGCAGTTGTACCCTAAATGGCCACCTATGGGAGCTATTTTTCCATTCTGTCCATTCGTTTAACCCCTAATCCCTCCTGTCTTCATCAATCATCCCATTAGCTCCACTATTTAAGGCCCCCTATCGCACCTCCTCAGTCATGAGTTTGGTATTCACTTTCTACTTCATGGATTCAAATCCCAGGTCGTGGGTTCGAATCCCAGAACTGCTAGTGGCACCTCTGAGGTACCCTTAAGCAAGGTACCATCCCAACACACTTCTAACCGGGCACTTTGTTCCAGGCTGCCCGCTGCTTCGCTTGGGTGAATGGGTTAAATGCAGAGAAAGATTTTCATGCTGTTCACACACTGTGCTGTGGTGTATTCAAGTATGAAATGGTCAACCTCCCCTTTTTGTCACCAGCTTGCCCTCCATGTTTTCCTCACATTCTCAGCACTTTTCTATATTGTTAGCATTTCTCTCTTTCTATTCAGTGTTAATAATTTCCCCCCATCCGCTTTTATAATTTCTTTCACTTCTACTACAAGTTCCCCAGGCTCCATTTCAATCATTCATGTCCCTATAATGCAATGGGTGGCATTTCTCCACGCTTGGAACCATCTTCTTGGGACAAAATTTTCTGTTTTGCTTTTGTACATATTTTTGGTGCTTGCTACATTGGACTGAACTGGACTCATTTAACTAAGGTTAATGAAGAGGCAAGCCAGACAGCTAGAGAGTGTGCGTGTGGGAGATTGTAAGTCACTCTGTATTTTGATAAAAGGTAAAAAGCAACACTGGTGTCTATGGTGGTATGTTCCCTTTCCCATAGATTCAATTAACTGCTTCATAGTTACAAATAGAGTTATGGCATTTAGAAGATGCTCTTATCCAGAGTGACGTACATCACTGCTTAAAGTAGCCCACATGTGTTCTTCATACCTGAAAAGTTACACAAAAAGTTACTACCTACTAAGTTGAGTATGTTAGTAAGTTGCACATCCTGTCAGAAGAAAAGAAAAGAAAAATAAATAGCCAAGCTATTATAGTTAGTTTGAGGTCTGTTACAAATGATATCCACAATATACTACGTAAGCATATCTTTAACACAATCATACTTCCAAACCCTAGAGCAGTTTAGATAAAAAGGCTTTAGTGTTTCACTGAACTCTAGTAATTCCTAATACTCTTACAAAAGAGTTTAAACCTATGCTGGTTTAGGTTGGAATGTAGCTGGAACCAGGTCAGCTTTTCCTGTCTCAGCTGGAAGCAAGCAATTCCCCTTCCCTTTCACAGTCTGATCTTCATCCTGCACGTCTCCTTCCATTCAGGCTCTCAGCCCTGCTTATAGCAGTGCAAGAGACATGCGTGAGCCAGAGATGTTCACAAGTCATTTTTACCAAGTCAAGTCTCAAGTCTTTGTGCTCGAGTCCAAGTCAAGTCTCAAGTCTTTGAGTGGCCATTTACAAATGGTGACTAATCAGGACTAATCAGGGCCCAGGTAGGACTAATCAGAGTCGGAATCAGAAAACTTTATTGATCCTTGACGAAATTGCTTATTAGTCATTAACTGCCACAACACACAGTCACAGAATCAGTAAAAGTATAATATAAAGTTTAAAAAATCTGTATAAACCTCAATATGAATGCCCTATGCTACATACAGAAATACTTGGTATAAATACTACATATAAGTAACACAGTTGAGTGAAAAACCAGCCAGTCACCAATGCCATGTACTCTTCCAGGATGGTAGAGCTGCTGTAGGTTGCAGGCTCTCTAAACATGTCCCAGTTAGTGTGCTCAAAGCAGTCCTGAGGAGCAAAGAGGGCTCCTGGCAGCCAGATTTTTGTCTGCTTTCAAATAGGCCAGGCAAATCTGACAAGCAGTCTGTAGGCTGTGATCAGCATGACAGACAAATGGTCCCAGTGGAGCAGATGTAAGTAGTTCAAACAATAGGCTAAGCTAACAAGCAACAGGGTAGCTAACTCCACAGCAAGGTAGACACAAGATAGCAAGCAACTTAAAACAAGTACACCACACAAGCACATCATAGTGATACCAATTTGCTGTGTCTACAAAATATGCACACTTACAAGACAGAATTAATCTAATTTTCAACATCTCTCTGATCAGTGTCCTGCCTCATTGACTATGGTCACATCGCTCTTACACCCATCAAGTCACAACTGCCCCCTCACTGGACCCCCTGCAGTTTGCACACCATCCCAACCATTCTACGGATGATGCTATCACCACCTCCCTTCACCTGGCCCTTACCCAGTTGGAAAAAAGGACACTTATGTCAGAATGCTGTTCAGAGACTTCAGTTCAGCATTCAACTCCATCATTCCTCAGCATCTGATTGGGAAGCTGAGACTGCTGGACCTAAAAACCTCCCTCTGCAACTGGATCCTGGACATTTTGACTGGGAGACCTCAGTCAGTCACTCCAGCACCACCATGCTGAACACAAGGGCCTCTAGGGATCACGAATACAAAAAGCCTAAATTTGCACAAATACAGTTTGAGTCTGCTATTAAATGTGTGTGTATATACCACCCTCTGGTGTTCAGCAAAAAAATTGCATGGACAAAATACATAGGCATGACTTGGCCAATTGACTGACACCTGATTGTCGAAGTTGCCTCCAAGTGCCGAAATGGAGAAATGGACAAGAAAAAATGCCCTACCACCAAGACACCAGCCACTAACACCAATCAGCTCATATCTGAAGATGCATTTGCCAGTGACCGCAAAGGTGATTGTTCAATGTGTTCGTCAGATTGGGATGCTAGCATGGATGTATCTGTGGTTACTAGCCAAGTGGCTAGCATAGCTGGAGACAGTCATGTGGAAAGTGATGAAGGGTCTGATGCGGAGCCTACTTCGTTATCAGCGTCTGACCAAGAGAGCCTAATTGAGATCACCACAGATGGATCTCTAAAAGTTTAATATGCTCAAAAGACCCTGACGGATTTCTAGATAGGACTGTGCACTGAACAGCCTGCGCTGACTAAGCGCGCTGTCAAGACTCTGATGCCTTTTGCCACCACATACCGATGCAAAAGTGGATTTTCTGCTTTAACAAACATGAAAACAAAATACAGAGCAAGACGTTAATTCTAATAAATCTGATGATGCACTAGTAGTATTAAGTAGTAAAGTTTGTGATGAAAATTGTGTCATTACTAAAATCTATTAATAAATTCATTTGGTGGTGAGAAATAATCGACTGTGCAGTATTTATTTTTATGCATGCGGTATTGCAATCTATTTGAAGAGCTCTTTTCCAAAACGGCATAAATCCATGATGACAGTTTTCGGGAAAATTACATTTTTTACCTTGACCCTGTGATGGCCGCCTCGTCCCCGCCTCGTAGTACCCGCTCCCCGTCTCTTGAATATTAGTTATTTTCTTTCTTACCTCCTGTACTCCCTTTCTCTTCCCTTCGTCCCTATATTTGTGACCAGTTTACGTTTCCCTTGTCCCCTACCTAGTGTTCATGCCCCGTTTGTATCGCGTCCCTGTCTATTAGTT
>JBBPCY010073430.1:0-10328 GCA_037974405.1 Brachyalestes nurse | reverse complement strand
GTCTGAGTGCCGGAGACTCACCGAATTTCCTGTTTTATACCCTTGGCGTGAGTTACGTCCTAGACCTTGTGACCTCACGTGACCTGGTGCGTGTGACAGTACCCCCCTCTCCAGGACCGGCACCGGCCGGACCCTGGCTGAGAGGACACCCGAAGACGGTAGTCCTGGATGAGAGAAGGATCCAAGATGAAACGGCCGGGAACCCAGGACCGCTCCTCCAGACCGTAGCCCTCCCAGTCAATGAGGTACCGGGTGCTGCGGCCGCGGCGACGTGAATCCACGATCCGCCGAACCGTGTAGACAGGACCACCGTCAATGATGCGAGGCGGAGGGGGAGCCGGAGCCTGGGGAAACAAAGGAGAAAAAAAAACAGGTTTAAATTGGGAGGAGTGGAAAACAGGGTGGATCTTCAGAGAAGCAGGCAGCAGGAGCCGGAAGGTGACAGGGTTTAATTGCTTGATGATCTTGAAGAGTCCGATGTAGCGGGGGTTGAGCTTCTTGGAGTCGGTATGGAGATGGATGTTCCTGGTGGAGAGGTAAACCCTGTCACCCACGTGATACAATCATCCCGGAGGGTGCCGGCGGCGATGTTGTTGGGTGCATCTCCGGTTAGCGTGGCGAATGGACTCCCTAGCCCGGATCCACAGCCGCCGGCACCGGCGGACCAACTGTTGGGCCGACGGGACCCCGACCTCCGGTTCCTGATGTTCAAACACCAGAGGAAGGTATCCGTAGCATACCTCGAAAGGACTTAATCCTGTGGCGGAGGAGGTGAGGATGTTGTGGGAAAGTTCAGCCCAGACGAGGTAGCGGAGCGCAGGAGCGCTGCTGATCAGCCACGAAGCATCGGAGGAAGCGCTCCAGCTGTTGGTTGGTCCGCTCCGTCTGACCATTCGTCTGAGGATGGTACCCAGATGAGAGACTAGAGGTGGAATTTATCAGACGGCAGAAGGCCTGCCAGAACCTGGCCGTGAACTGAGGCCCTCTGTCCGAGACGATGTCCTTGGGGAACCCATGCAATCGGACTACGTGCTCCAATATCAACTCTGCTGTTTCTTTGGCTGTGGGGAGTCCGGCGAGGGCCACCAGGTGCACCGCCTTGGAGAACCTGTCCACGATGGTCAAAATCGTGTCCTTTCCCTGGGAGTCGGGGAGACCGGTGATGAAGTCGAGCGCGACGTGCGACCATGGTCTATGGGGAATAGGCAGAGGCTGAAGGTCTCCTGCGGCCGCGGAGTTGGTGGTCTTGGCGCGTGCGCACACGTCGCAGGCTCGAACGAACTCCAGCGTATCCTTCCGCATCAACGGCCACCAGAAGGCCCGTTGGAGGAGGGAGTAGGTGCGGTCAAACCCCGGATGGCCCGCTGGCACGGAGGAATGAGCCCACTTAAGGACCTCTGTGCGGATGGTCGAGGGCACATACAGTCGCCCTATAGGGGTTTCAGGTGGTGGAGGTTCCAAGGCGTGTCCCTGGCGGACCCTATCTTCCAACCCCCACCGGAGAGGAGCCAGGATGAGATGTGGCGGCAGGACAGGCGCGGGTTCCGTCCGGGGAGCCTCCGTCTGATGCTGACGGGAGAGCGCGTCAGCGTTGATGTTTTTGGACCCCGGACGGTAAGACAGATGGAATTTGAATTGTTCAAAGAAGAGAGGGGTTGAGCTGTTTAGCGTGACGAATGGCAAGCAGGTTCTGGTGATCGGTCCAGACCGTGAATGGTTCACCGCCGCCCTGGAGCCAGTGACGCCATTCTTCCAGAGCCCACTTGATGGCCAACAGCTCCCGGTCCCCCACCCACCCCGTAGCGCTGTTGTGTGGGGTTACATTTCCTGGAAAAGAAACTGCAGGGGTCTCGTAGTGGCCAGTGGGGGTTATGAACACCGTCTTCCACTCATCGCCCTCCCTGATGCGAACCAAGTTGTAGGCGCTGCGGAGATCCAGTTTGGTGTAGATAGTGGCGCCAGAGAAAGCGTCCAGGGCGGTGTTAGTCAGTGGGAGTGGATGACGGTCCTTGAGGGTAACTTTGTTAAGCTCCCGATAGTCCACGCAGGGACGGAGACCCCCGTCTTTTTTTTTTACAAAGAAGAATCCCGCGGCCGCGGGTGAGGAGGAGGGTGCTAACTTCCCGTTACGGAGGCCTTCGGCGATGTATTCCTCCATCGCCCGTTGTTCAGGTTTGGACAGAGAGTATAAGCGGCCGCGTGGGGGGTACCACGCCCGGGAGGAGGTTGATGGCTAGGTCATAGGGACGATGAGGGGGAAGACGAACTGCATCGCTTCTGCTGAACGCCTTAGCCAGGTCGCGGTACTGGACGGGAATGGTCTCCGCGTCGACGTCGGGGGCCTCAGACTCCCCGGAGCACGTTCCAGCCCGCGCCTGAGAACACAGTTCTCAACAGGTCGGGCCCCATTGGAGGATCTTTTGCTGCTTCCATTAAATCAGCGGGTCGTGCATCTTCAGCCAGGGGTGCCCTAGAATAATGGGGGGACCCACCAGGCGAGTGAGGTAGAGCTGAATCTGCTCCACGTGATCTTTGATGGCGAGTTGGATAGGTTGTGTTCTCCGGGTGATTGGGCAATTGTCGAGGGGTCAACAGTCAACGGCGGTGATGTGTACGGGCTGGAATAACACCTCTGATTGAATCCCCAACTGGGCAGCATAAGCCTGATCGACAGAATTCCCAGCTGCCCCTGAATCAACAAAGGCAGTGGTCGCGATCTGTTGGTGGCCCAGTTGGAGTTCTACCTGGATGGTAAGACGGGAAACGGCGGGTAGGCAGGAGGTGATAGCCAGTGGACCAGGCGAAGTCCTCCCCCACCTCACCTGGTCTGGCCGTTTCCCGGGCGGAGAGGACAAATCGCCCGGTGGTGGTCAGGGGAGGCGCAATAGGCACACACGCCCTCACGGTAGCGGCGTTCCTTCTCCGTCGTGGTCAGGTAGGTGCGTCCTAGTTGCATGGGTTCCCCCGCTCCGGCTCCGCTGGAGTGGGCCTCTGAGGTGAGTGGTGGTCGGGCCAGTGGTGGTGAGGAGACTTCCAGGAGGCGGGTGCGAGGAGCCGGTTTGGGAAGCGATCCAAGCCGTTGGTCGATCCGAATCACCAACTGAACCATCCCCTCGAATGTTGCCGGCAGCTCGTGGCCGGTGAACTCGTTCTTCATCCGAGAGGACAGCCCCTCGTAGTATGCCGTACGGAGAGCCGGATCACTCCACGACGTCTGGACCGGTCGCCCTGGCGGAGATGGTAGAGTTTGGAGTCGACCACCACCTCACTCTCAGGATGCTGGAATGCAGCCTTGAGTTGTTCCGTGAATAGTTGGTAGGAGAACACGGCCGCGCTGTTGGCTCTCAAGACCACGGTAGCCCAATCTGCTGCCTGTCCGGTGAGGAGGGAGGAGAGAGGTGCGATCCGGCTTCTGTCTGAGGGGTAACGGGTTGGCTGGAACTCAAAAAGGAGAGAAAGATGGGTTAGGAAAACATCGCACTTCCCGTCCGTCCCGTTCCATTTATCAGGTAAGGCAATTTTAGGTGGTTGAGGAGGAAGAATGGTTCAGACAGCCGGTTGGGGGGCATGTTCGGCAGGGTGGCTTTCGCGAGCCTGTCGCAGGGTAGAGAGCTCCGTCTGGAGAGCGGAGGACTCCGTCCGGAAGGTTAGCACCTGCTGCCGTAGGAGCCCTACCTCCTGCTTCAGGTTCACTATTTCCACTGCCTGCCGATTAACAGCCTCTCAGACCCGGGCTAAATCCGCTGGGCTCACTTTGGACTCAGACATTCTGTCACGCGGAGACTAGAATGGAGACTAAGATTGCCCAGTTGTAGCATAGTGGATGAGCCCAGACACGGATATAGACGTTAGGGCAGGTGAACCACGCACTTTGATCTGAGAATGCTGCGGAAGGAGTAGAGATTCCCACCAAGGAATCCTCGTTCTCACACACACTCAGAAAGGGTATAAAGAAGACGCTCGCGATGAGCAGAGTACTCACGGTACCGGAGATGATAGCAGAGGAGCAGGGCATGCTACTCAATGTCTGAGTGCCGGAGACTCACCGAATTTCCTGTTTTATACCCTTGGCGTGAGTTACGTCCTAGACCTTGTGACCTCATGTGACCTGGTGCGTGTGACACACACTCCATCAAAGGAACCGTGAATAGAGCGACACAGCAGAAGATTTCAGAGGAGAATCTAATCTCATCAGTAAAGAAACTGAATCTGGAGAAGTCAAGTCTTACTACAAGACAACCGAGCAAATGAGAGTTAGGCTGCCCAGTGGCCTACCCCTTTGTCTATAGTGTTGTTTTTTGCGCTAGACTCCCACTAAAAGTTTTTGTTGACCACCTACAATCAACACATTTTTTGTCAGCTTTTTCTCCCTGATCAACAAAAGTTTCTGTCATTTCTCCCTCAGTTGACAAGATCTTCCCACAATTGTAATGGCCTGCCTTGCTTCAATTCATTTCTGCATCACTCTGCAGACACTAAACAGACAAACAAAACATCTCAAACTGGTTCCTGAGAAGGTGAAGGCCTTGCTGATCTCTTAACTTCCATCCCAAGGATTATTTATGAAGGATTTTTCATGACATTGGTAAAATGAAGATGGCTTACAGCGAGGAATAAATCACAAATGAACCACTATGCTGCAAAAAAGGAATCATTTCTTTGTTCCCAAAGCTAACAATTACTTTGCTACACAGGTTACATTATTGTTTGTTTTCTGTGCTGTTTATGTGTATGGGCGGTGTGGAGGTATAGTGGATAGTGTCAGTGGAGAACAAAAATGTGTGAGGCATATGAGGATATTTTCTGTGTGGACTGTGCAAGTTCTCTTTGTGTCTGGGTAGGTTTCTGTTAGATTCTCCGGTTTCCTCCCACAGTCCAAAGACTTGCACACCAGATGGACTGAAAATCCTACATTTCCCCCAAGGTGTGACTGTGTGTGTGTATGTGTGTGTATCTGCCCTGCAATGGATCAGTGTGTGTGAATTCATTCTCCTGCAGTGATGGTCCACTGTTGTGCAACAAGGTTTCCTGTGTGTGCGAGAGCAAAAATGAGATAAAATCTTCACTCGCTCTGAAGAAACACACATGTAAGCGTCTGATCATGCGCACTTATGCTTACATGTGTGTTTCTTTATAGCGAGTGAAGATTTTATCAGATGTATGTGTGTGTCAGCCCACCAATGTGCTTACCTGTGTTTTTTTCAGTAAAAGTGTGAAGATTTTATCTGATTTTTGCTTCATCTTAACATTTCTTGTGCAATAGTCAACCATCATTGCTGCAGACACATCAAAACACACACACACACACACACACACAGAGCAAACTGTTTTATTAAATCTGAGAATTATTATAATTCTGTTTTATCCTCATGAATATGCTGCAATTCCTCTTTCGACCAGAGTGTTTTGGAACACTGTATTTATAAAGGACTTAAATACATATACTCAGATTCACACCAAGACCTTTCCTTACACTTTAGAATCATAATAGTTTTCCAAGCAGTTTCCTCTCAGATCAATAAAGTTTTCTGATTCTGATTTTTTAGAACTGGTTGATGCAAATTTAAATGTAAAATTTGGGCACAAATGTTCACACAAATCTGCTGTTTGGAATTCTGCACTCTGGTCTGACAAACAAACACTTAAATGCAGATTTTCGGCAGGTTCTGTTTGGAGAGAGAGAGAGAAGAGCTGTGTTTATGATGCCTGAAGCTCCCTGCCCACAGTGTATGAAGGCAGGAGGATCAAGGGAAGCTGCCCACAGGTCTGCCCCTTTGGCTGTAGTGCTTTCATGGCAAGGCTAGTACATCCCAGCTACAAATACTTTGTTAGGCTTCATTCATTTTGGGTTTTGAACCTTCAAGTTTCTGTTAACTGTGGGGGGGAGCTTTGTTGATGGGGGAGAAAAAGTTGACAAACTTTTTTTGACTAAGGCGTGGGTTCAACACTCAAAATGAATGAAACTATACACAGTGTTTGTGAATGGAAAGCGCTTGCCATCACTTTGGCCAAAAGGGCGATGGGGGTAGGCAATGGGCAGCCTGAACCCTTTCACTTGCTCTGTTGCTTTAATGAAACATTTGACCTCTCTGCAGACGGTACCGGAGCATCACACTCCATCAAAGGAACCGTGAATGGAGCGACGCAGCAGAAGATTTCAGAGGAGAATCTAATCTCATCAGTAAAGAAACTGAATCTGGAGAGAAGTCAAATCTTACTACAAGACAACCGAGCAAATGGGAGTTAGGCTGCCCAGTGGCCTGCCCCTTTGTCTATAGTGTTGTTTTTATTTCCCCCGCTAGACTCCCACTAAAAGTTTTTGTTCACCACCTACCATTAACACATTTTTTTTGTCAGCTTTTTCTCCCTGATCAACAAAAGTTTCCGTCTTTTCTTTGTTCCCAAAGCTAACAATTGCTTTGCTACACATGTTACATTATTGTTTGTTTATGTGCTGTTTATCTGTATGGGTGGTGTGGAGGTGTAGTGGATAGTGTCCATGGAGAACAAAAAGGTTTGAAGCATATGAGGATATTTTCTGTGTGGACTGTGCAAGTTCTCTGTGTCTGGATAGATTTCTGTCAGATTCTCCGGTTTCCTCCCACAGTCCAAAGACTTGCACACCAGATGGACTGAAAATCCTAAATTCCCCCAAGGTGTGACCGTGTGTGTGAGAGTTTGTGTGGATCTGCCCTGAACTGGATCAGTGTGTGTGAACTCTTTCTCCTGCAGTGACGGTCCACTGTTGTGCAACAAGGTTTCCTGTGTGTGCGAGAGCAAAATCAGATAAAATCTTCTCTCGCTCTGAAGAAACACATGTAACACATGTAAGCACATTCACATGCTCACATAGTCTGGTTTAGTGACCCTGCAGTAAGATAAAATAATATAAGATAAGATAAACCTTTATTAGACCCACAGGTCGGAAATGTGTTTGGTCATGGCAGAAAGTGAACAGTACAAAGTTAAGAGCAGCAAAAATTAAGAAAAACAATAGAACGTAAATTTTAAGTAAGACTAAATGTAGACTAAAATGTAGACATGGCAATCTGTATTTTATGCCTGTCTGTGGGTGGCAGCTTCTTTTCTTAAATCCTGCTCTAATGGAACCCAACCCTGAACAACCAGAGCCCTGGTCAGTGAAGCCACTCTCTAAAGTCCTGTTAAAAGATCAACTGCAAAACTGCTCCCAGATCAGTGGAAAAGGATCTGTGACACACATGTAGCCTGCTAAAAATATTTCTGTCCACTAGAGGGAAACCTCTGGTAGGATAGAAGGTTTTGGGAGTTCATGCAACATTGTATCAAAACAGTAAAAAAAAGATCCTAGTTAGCATCCATGGCTTCCATTCAGTGAATCCATGAGTGGCAAAAGACTGGCAGTATTTTAGCTTTTAGTAGATCACTGAACTCTTGCAGGTCCCTAATAAAAACACATTTCTGTTATAAATTTGTTCAGTTAAGTTACGTGTTTACTGTGATCCTGGAGTGCCTGCTAGGCCATCCTTGGCCACCAGAGGGAGACACCAACCTCCTCTGCAGTAATTAAGGACAACCAGCAGCACCTGTGCCTGAGTTTACTTGAGGGAAGAGCTCCCACAACTTGGTGCCGAGTCTTGGGTTCTCTTTGTAGAGTGCCATCACAAGACAGGCTGGTAATTTGGTAAAGAGCCTTGAGTTTTATTTTTCAATGTTTTTTGTACAGTTCTGTGATAGTTCTATGTTTTGCTTCTGTTCATATTTTGCGGATTGCTGTAATGGATTATGAGGTGAGTTGGATTCGTTAACCTACTATTAACAAAGACAGCTGTGAGTGTGTTTGTATGTGATTGTGTGATAAATGGTCGTGTTTTGATAAATGGTAAAAAGCAACACAGGTGTCTCTGGTGGTATGTTTCATTCCTGGATGATGTTAATGTGTTCCTGTAGATTTAGTTTGAGGTTTGTTACACTTCTTTTGGAGAACTGACTTACCTGAATAGATCACTCCAGAGACTCTCCCAGGTCTAATATTTACATTAGTCCAGATTCCACTCTGCTGCATTCAGTCAGTTTAATGATTGGTTCTTCTGTGCTTGTCCAAGATTCTCTCTGTGTAGCTACAAGTGCGAAGCCATGGTCCAGCTGTCTGGAGACCAGAGCAGCTGCTTTCCTTTTGAAGGGAGGAACTGTGAGTATCATTGTCCGCCCTTCATCAAAAAGAATGTTCAAGCTGCAAAGTAACTCTACCTGAACCCTTAAAGCTAAATAAAAATTACTAAAATAAAAAAGAATAAAAATGTTACTTTATTACGTTTAGGCTGTGGTGAGGGACAGCATGCTCCCACACCTTGACTTTCACAGCAGAAACAAAAAAGTCACCTGAAAGGTCTATCACTGATATTTCCAATTTTTGTGAATAACCTTTTCACATGATCCCCTATCTAACAAAAAGCATTCTGATACATACAACTATTGTGAAGTCTGATCCGCATAAATTACACCCACAATGGAGTCTGGCGCCTGAGCACCAGGGGGTACACAGCTCTGGGCACGGGTGTGTGATGTCATGGTTGTGGTATGTTTGGTCGTTGGGTGCCTAGGCAACCCCAGGTGTTAGTGAGGAGCTTTATTAGCTCCGTGGCTGGGTTTCTAGGGACCTAACGACATGTCCACCTGTCTCATAGTTAAGTAAAGTGATTTGAGTTGTTGTCCGCATCATGTGTTTGGATATCTGTGTGATTGTGTGTTTAAAAGCCCAGCTGAGCCACAGAATACACTCTTGTAGTGCTGGGTTGTGTTATAGAAAATGTTATCACTCCTGGGGTCTATGAGTACAGGACTTGCATGGGAGAGAAGTAAGAAGCTGCTGGCATTGACGAACTGTCTTCAGTCTACCAGTGAGCTCTCCAGTGGGAGTGGAGAGCTTAAGTTAGTTCCAGCCGGGTGAAGAGGGAAGCAGGAGCACTATCTAATCTGAGGGTATTGTGTATTTCCTGTTTCGAGCTCAACTGAACATGGAATGTATGAACTGGCCCGAGGAGAAAAGGGCTCATGACAGACGGTGTAGCTGAGCAAGAGACTTGTGTTTGGAGTTCGAGATCTCCAGGACTGTGTGTTGCTGGAGTGCTTTATGTTCGTGCCCACCGGAGAGAAGGTCCTCCGGCACGTTGAGGTATCTGTGTGTGTGAGCCCGCTTGGCTCTGAGAACTTTTGAGTTTCCATTAAAAACCTTATTTGCAATTAACCACTGCTATCTCTGAGTGTGTCCTTTCCCTCAGCAACAATGACAACTATGATCTAATGAGATGGCGTATGTGTGGCAGCCTCATTTCCACTGATCTGAGAGCAGTTTTGCTGTTGATCGGCATTTAGCAAACACCTTTATGCAAAGCGACTTCCATTCCCGAACTACAGGGGGCAGTCTCCCTGGAGCAAGTTTTGGCCTAGTGGCAATCAGAAGGATGAGGGTTCAAATCCCAACTGCTAGTGTCACCACTGAGGTACCGTCCCCACACTGCTCCCCGGGCGCCTCATTGGCGGCAGCCCACTGCTTAACTTGGTGAATGGGTTAAATGCAGAGAAAGGAATTTCACTGTGTGTTGTACTTGTATGACTATGCATGTGACAAATAAAGAAACTTATCTTAAGGGTCTTGTTCAGGGACTCAGTGGTGATATGCTGAGGGTAGGATTCAAACTCATGACCTCTTGGTCCAGTGGCAAGTATCCTACCCACTAGGCCACCACCCACTGTTCTTACATGACAGTAAAACATTCCTGCTGGAACTGCATGTGTACACACGCAGTGATGTTAAATGAATATTCATTACTATTATTGATTTATTTGTGTAATTGACCTGTTCCATGAACCAATCAGAGCCAGACATCTGGCCACATTCAGCTCTTCAGTTTCTCATTCCTGATCAAGTTTTAACCACACATGTGAGGCAGAACTGGGAACTCCGAGCTGTTTCCAGAGGAGTTGACCCCTGATCCCTAATTGCATGTAAAGTTGGCCTCTTTTCACCGAGGCAGTGAGTGGACCAGGTTCCTATCTACGTTTCCAGAGTTTGGAAAGGTTCCTTGGCCTTTGTTCAGACCAGCTGGTCCAGTGTAGCTCAAGGGTGGAGTACAGCTGGATTACAGGAGTGCTTCTTATGGAATTGCACGTAAATTAACATCAGTTTTTACTACACTCAACAAAAATATGAACGCAAACCCTTAGTTTCTGCTCCGATTTTTCATGAGATAGACTTAAAGATCTAAAATCCATTCCAGATACACAATATTACCATTTCTCTCAAACATTGTTCACAAATCAGTCTAAATGTGTGATAGTGAGCACTT
>JBBPCY010073429.1:0-10329 GCA_037974405.1 Brachyalestes nurse | reverse complement strand
CCTGATACAACTTCAGTACCATCATAGTACAGTTTAGAACCTGATACAACTTCAGTACCATCACAGTACAGTTTAGATACAGAACAGCTCCTGTAGACCAGTGGTGTCGAACAGTCCTGGAGGGTCGTGGTCCAGCACGTTCTGGTGATTTCCCTGATCAGAAACTCCTGGTTCACCTCGCCAGTTAATTGTCAGGTTTAGTGAATGTGTTTGAGGAGCAGAACCATCAAACTGTGCTGGACACCAACCCTCCAGGATCTGAGTTTGACACCCCTGGAGTAGAGCATTAGAAAAATACCTCATGGGAACATGGTCTCAAGGCCTAGGACTAACTGAAATCATACGCAGTTCTAGACGGGGGCCATTGTGAGCCAGGGCCCCTGTAGAGTTGCTTCTGGCCCCTGTTAGTGATTTAAATATTAATTTCTTATCGTGACATGCGTTGGCTCGAAGAACTAACGCTACGTGTGTTCTAGGCGGACTGCTTAAAGCGCTACAAACGCACTGTTATCTGCAACCTGAAGACCAGCAGCTCGAACTGTAAACTTCTTTGTAAAAGCTAACAGCTGGAGCCCTAAATGGACTAACTGCAAAGAGGCGAAGGTAAGGAAAACGATTCTTTTTGCAATGTCATTGTTTACACATTCGTGTTTTACTGTTGTAAAACACTACAATAATAACACCCGTTTTTTTATTGCGCTTAATCACGCATTGGTCTTGTTATGTTTGTGAATAAGCAAAGCCAGTAAATATGTCAGTAAATATGTCACTCACGTTCACTAAGTACCTTCATCTTTCTTAAAAGTTCGTTGCACAGCAATATGTAACTTCTTGTTGTAGTGTTTCAGCCAAGTGCACATCCAAATGCTTTATGGGATTTTGAGACCACTCACAGTATGTGAATTTCTTTTTTCTTTTTCCCCCTTACTAGAGTGAGAAGATGACAGTGTGATTTAAAAGGATTTAATGCTGTCAAAAAGAAGTGTAATGAAAATAAATGAATAGCTAAATATAAAATAAAATATATAAAATAAAATATTGACCTGTTTTGCCGTTATATGCGCCCCCCCTAAAAACACTGGCCCCACCTCGGCCCCCGGTCATTTTGGTCTAGACTGCCAACAAAATACTCTTCAGTGACGCCCAGAACATGAGAACATCTTTTTTTTGTAACAACAACCACTCAACTCAAATCAATAATTATGCAAGCCATGGTACACGTATGTGTGCTTTATTTCATCATGTTTCTGAAGAACAAGGATCATGTTTTTTTTTTTTTTTACTTTTTAAAAATCACACACACACACACACTTGGGCCCATCTGTGCGGTCCGGTTGAGTGGCGAGAGAAGGCTTCTCTCTGATGTAGACTGAGACACATGGCTGAAGGATGTGCCAGACTGAAGTGCGCACACACACACACACACACACACACACACACACACACACAGCCAGAGGAGAGCTAATTCTCAGACGGCATCGACACACAACAACAGATGTCCTGCCCAGGGCCTGCCAAAAGTGCCCATTCATTCTTACACACCCCACTTCACTCGGTCTTGGCTCTGTGGCAGCGGTGAAGCGGTGTCAGCACTTTATCTCTAAACGCACATACACTGCCATTCAGAACCGTAACACACAACACACTCCCAACCTGACTGTAGATACGAGTAAAGACTGTAGATCATCATAAAACCCCACGTCTCTGAAACAGTGTCTTCACACTGGGAGGATGCTGGACCAACACCTAGTATCTGCATTTTAATTTTGGTCATTTTTATTCTGTTTTTTTTTAACATAATCTGGAAATATCAGCTGCTCTTTACACTGTGTCAAAATGTAAAATGGGTTAAAAGCTTGTTACATTAACCTACAATTAAAGTTAAGAATGTTTTTTTTTTCTCCCGTGCAGTTACTTTTACAAGGTTTATCTCCAACAGTGGTAAAATAAGTGATTCTGGACTATTTTTTATTTGTTTTTATTTCGGACTTTTTCTATTGGTCAACTCATCGTGAAATGTTCATGTGAAGCGCAGATGGGACTTTTATGTAAATGATGTAAAAACAGCATAACCACAAACAAAATTTGGGTTTCAGGTGAGTCCCGAATGATGAATAGCACTGTAGGTGATTCCGTAATGACTCAGTTAGCTGTACATCACTGATGATGAAAACTGATACTTAAAATAGCTCACATAATAGAAGTAGTGATCATATATTTGATAACCTGAAAGATACGCTGAAAAAAAAAGAAAATAAATAAACCCTTACAGGTCGTTATTTATTATTCAAATCAATATGACAGGGAAATAATTTTCTTTCTGTACTGTGATGTATTTCTGAGTGAAACACCGTGTCAGGAAGGGTCTCTGAGTGAGCTGAGAGTTTCTTCTGGGGAAGAGGGAGGTGAAACATGCAATGTATGATATGAAGAGGCATGCTTAATATAATATGACTTTCCAGACAAAAAATAATATAATTTGTGTTTGCAAGGGTAGCATGGGTACACAAACAAACACACACAGAAATACACACACTGTATGAGGAGTTTGTGGATTTTTGGGCACTGTGGTGGCGTGTGAATGTGTATCACATTTTTGCAGCTACGGATTATTAATGCTTCAAATGTAATGCTTAAATATATTTATTTTGCACTTATCGAATATCTCATCAGTACTACTGCCTGACCAAAAGTATGTGGACCCCCTCCCTAATAATCGAGTTCAGGTGTTTAAGCCACGTCCACTACTGGCAGGTCTATAAAATTACTACAGTCTCCGTAGACAAACCCTGGCAGTTAACTGAGTTCACTGAAGAGTTCGATGACTTTAAATGTATGTGCGATTCCTCATTTGCCACAAGGCTTGATGGTGTCATCAATAGAGCAAATTTGCTGGTTCTCTACACGTTAAAACAATGATGAAAGCAAATAAAAGTGGGCTGTTAGACTTGGGGTTAGGCACAACTGCAGTTACCTTCAGTGCTATGTGAAGAGCACCCATAAAGAGCGTTTTGGATATTGATGAAAAGCATTTTAGTTGATTGAGTTGCACTGAAGAGTTTGATGACTTTAAATGTATGTAAGATTCCTCATTTGCCAGAAGTCAACTTTTTCAACTGTACGTGCTAAACAGAAGCAGTCAGAAGAAGCTCAGCAGTTGCGGTTGACCATGCAAACTCATTGAATGTGGTCGGCGAGTGCCAAAGTGCGTAGTGTGAAAAAAAAAGCTGCTCTAGTCACTATGCAGCCTCTGTGCTTGGGGAACTTCATGAAATGGGTTACTGAGTAGCTGCACACAAGCATAAGATCACTTTGGGTAATGTCAAGAGTTGGCTAAAGTGTTGTAAAAACATACTGGACTCTGGAACAATGGAAATGTGTTCTCGTGCTTCATATATGTGTACGTATATTGTTACTATACAGATGTGCATATTTATACTCCTAGATTTTATACTGTACATTTTTATATTGATTTTAAACTGTACTGTACATTTTTTTAGTCTGTACATTTGAACTCTTTATTGTATACTGTGGTGTGACATAGTATTTTGTTCTATTTTGTGACATAGTATTTTATTCACAGTATTTTATTATGTGCTGTGTATTTTATTCTATTTTATTTTATTCTACTATATAGTTTTTCTTAATTTTGCTGCTCTTAACTTTGTACTGTTCACTTTCTGTCGTGACCAAAGACATTTCCCACTTGCGGGACTAATAAAGGTTTATCTTGTCTTGTCTTATCTTATCTGGCAGTGTTATGGATGAGCCTGGGTTTGGTGGATGTCAGGTGAACACTACATTATGGAATACACAGTGGCAACAGTAAAGTTTGGTAGAGGAAGAATAATGGTCTCCGACTGTTTTTCAGGGTTTGGCCCCCTTCCGACGTTATCAGTACTATATACACATACATTTTACACATAAGAAATTTTACACAATTATTAAATGCTTCCATTTTTGTGACAACACTTGAGGGAAGGCCCTTTCCGGATTCACCATTACAGTTTTGAAATACGAGTCTGTTTTCTTGTCAGAAATCCATCTTTCTTTTTTCTTGGCCAAGTTTAAATTATTTCCTATCTCCCAGTATTTCGCCTCATTCATGTTTTCTTTTTCTTCAATCATATGTAATTCAACAAGACCAGAAAAGTCACCACATACCATGATACCCACTACCATAAGTCACTCTGGGTTATTGTGATCGTATGTGTAACAGAATCCATCTCTAGCTTCAAAAACCTCCTGAAGACTCGTCTGTTCCGAGAGCATCTCCTCCTCTTTGGATAAAAGCATTTGCCAAATGAATCTAATGTAATGAACCAATTAGGCTAACTGGGATGTTTCAGGACTTTTTTCTGTAGGTTTTTCCATTCAGCTGATATTTAATAATGTTGTTCCTATGAAGTGCTGCTTCACATGCGTTTGTGTTTCTTGACTTTCATAGACATTCAAGACAAAAATGTCTTTCGTAGGAAAAATTGTGCTAACCTATAGGACCAACAAACTGACCCCTATTTTGCAAATGCTTTTATTTTTAACAGAAACTCTGTAGAAACTGAAAGAAACTAATAAAACTGAAAGGATGAAACAATTACCTAAACCTCAACTGAAGTATTTTCCATTTCATGGGGACATTTTGATGGAAAGTTTCATTGCATCATTGCAGCACAGGACCCTTGCAGCCCATCGCATTTCAGCAGATTTCTGCTTCATGCAAATGAGTCCAACCGCTGCTTTGGGTTCAGACAATCAGAGAGTGGTCTTAGTTTCAAACAGCAAACATGAAACTTTCTCTAAAATTAGAGAGGAGAAACAATGTCCCTGTTTCTTTTAATCCACAAATCTTTAAACATGGTATAATAAAAAAAATGGTTTTACACAAAACAATCTATAGTGTATTTTTGGATTGAAAAGGTTTGTTATGATGTGGTTTACGTGATTTGGTTGAGAAAGCAAAGTTTAAATCAAAATCTTAAGTTACTTAAGAAATCTGGCTTGATTGTGTCATTGATAGAGCAAATTTGCTGGTTCTCTGCATATTAAAACAATGATAAAAGCACATAAAAGTGGGTTGCTAGACTTGGGGTTAGGCACAACTGCAGTTACCTTCAGTGATATGTGAAAACCGCCCGTACTGATAAAGAACGTTTTGGATATTGATGAAAAGCATTTGAGATTATTCCTGTTTTGAAAGAATCACATTTTATCTTATAGGCCTAATCAGAATTTCTGCATTTTTCAGTCTGAGATGCACACAAAGACATTCAGGTTGCAGAAAACACTGTTTCATGCCAGTGTCTGTTAAATTCCTACACAATCACCTCATTCTGCTTTATGAGGCACTGATTAGTGATCACCTGAATCACATCTTATTTAATAAGATAATTACGTTTAATAAATAATTACGTCAAAGGTAATTATTGCCATTTTGTTTAAGAGTGAACAAGAGCTTTGTTTTCTTTTAATTGTTAAAAGGTCTGTAAACGCTGCATCATTTCTCTTATTTTATCGGGAAATGAGGAGAAATATCGTCAGCAGTTCTTAAAAACTAAGGCAAAGCTGTTCAGTTTAATACTGGTACCTATAAAAAATAAAACCTGAGAAACTGAACATTTTTGCTCTTGTTTTTTTCCGGAGCTGTAATTGGAAATACTGAAAAATATGTTATCTGTGGAACCCACTATGTTGGGTGTACCTGCATGGCTGAGGGAGCAAAGCCTTTTACAGTGTGATCTTCATGCTTGTAACTCGCTGCTACTGTCAACCGCTCAGCTGCTCCACCCTGCATGTGTGTGTCTGTGCGTGTGTGTGTCTGTGTGTGTGTGTGTGCGTGTGTGTGTCTGTGTGTGTGTGTGCGTGTGTGTGTGTGTGCACGCGAGTGTTTCAGTTGTCTGGTTTCTACGCTTCACTTTCCGGTGCAAGTGGAAATTGTCCATCTGCGTTCACCGCAGTGACTCAGGAAATAAACGTTCTTTGGCTTTTTGTAGTGACTCCTTTACCTCTTAAAACCAAACCTGTCGCTTGTGCTTGAGGCTTCTTGTTTTTTATTTGTTTGCCAAGTTTTTTTTCAGAGTGTGTTTCTGATATGCGCAGAGATAACAGTGCAGTTCAAAATACCAGCACAAGCCAGAGAGAGACTCAGTGACTGGAGAGAAAGAGAGTGAGAGAGATACTCAGTGACTGGAGAAAGAGAGAGAGAGAGAGAGTCAGTGTTTGGCGAGAGAAAAAGAGAGAGAGAGAGAGAGAGAGAGACTCAGTGACTGAGGAAGTGTACGGTATAGAGAGAGAGAGAGAGAGAGAGAGAGAAGAGTTGAAGGGAGTTGAAGACAGAGAAGAGAGAGTGTGTGAGTGCTTTGAAACTGCTGGACGGAGATAAGGCTGCTGCTGAGGGCTGAGTGGTGTGTTTAGCAGCTGTGAGGGCAGGAAATGGACAGATGGGTTTGAGATGAATAGCTGTAGAAGAGAGAAGCTGGTCATGGAGCCGTGAGTTCAGCTCAGTGAACTCTCGGCTGAACTCCACCATCTCCTCCTTCAGACCCTTGTGAAAGCCTCTTGGAGCAAAGACCCATTAAGGTAGGGAAACAGTGAGGGCACAAATTACATTTTGGTAGTTTACTATGGAAATCAGAACAACTATTATTTACTATAGTAATAAAACTAATGAGAGTATCCTGGGAATCGATGAACAGTGTAAAACTGTTGTGAAAAACCCACACTATTCAGACTGATTTAACTCTGGATGGCCTTAAGCGGAATTCATATCAACATTGTCTGCATTATTCAGTTTATGAAATGCACAGAAAGGAATTTTGTTTGCAGAACTTACTGATTTCTGTACAGTGGTGGTGAACGGAGCCAGGGGTTAAGATGTCAAAAACACAAATATAACCATTTTTATTCATTATCCTGTCCTCTGAGTTTGTAATGTTGATGATGGTAAAATCTAATTACCTAATTACCTAAAAATCTAATCTAATTACCTTCACACCAAGCTAATTGGCTTCCACCTGTGGTCAGTTGTGATTGGTTGGTTAGTTTAGCATAAAAACAACTCTTCCTGTATTTGATAGAGCAACTGAAAGCAAACAATCAACTATTGGTGGCAAGGCACTGTCAAAAGATCTCAGTTGTGGACAGACAGGAGATGGATAGAAAAGGAATTAATAGCTTTATCACTCCTTTGGAGCACATTAAAGGTTTTAATTAAGTGGAAAGTGTTTGTTATTACTAGAACCCAGATCAGGCCATCCCTACAAACTGGATGGAAGAGCGAGGAGGAAACTGGTCAGAGAGGCTATCAAGACACCTATGGCAACTTGGAAGCAATTAAAGGAATTTATGGCAAAGAGTGGTCATTGTTTGCATTTCACAACAATCTCACAAGTGCTCCACTAATGTGGCTTGTATGGGAGGCCTGCACGAAAAAGCCTCTCTTCCAGAAAGACCAGATTAACTCTCAATTGAGCTCTGACAAAAGGCACCCTGAGGATTCTGAAACCAGGTGGAAAAAAGCTGTTACGATCAGATAAAAAATAATCAAACTATTTGGCCTCAATACCAAATGGTTGGACCAACACTAAATCTGGTGGAAAGCCAATGCAGCCCACCATCCAAAGAACACCACACCTACAGTGAAGCATGGTGGTGGCAGCATCCTGTTCTCTGTAGCAAAATGAGGCAAAATACCATCATATTCTTAAGGAAAATCTGCTGCCCTCCACAAGAAAGTTGTCAGTGGGAAGAAGATTTACCTTCCAGCATGATAATGACCCAAAGCACACAGCAAAATTGACCACACAGTGGCTAAAGGAGGAAAAAGGTGAATGTCCTTGTGTGGCCTAATCAGAGCCCAGGCTTAAACCCTACCGAAAATATGTGGAATTACTTGAAGATTGCTGTCCACCAACGCTCACCATCCAGTCTCACTGAGCTCGAACAATCCTGTAAAGAATAGTGGGCAAATATTAGACAATCTAGATGTGAATAGTTGGTAGAGAAATTTCCCAACAGACTCAAGGTAATAATTAAAGTAAAAGGTGATCCTTTTCTTTACCTGAACTTTTGCTGTCATATCTTTCCCTTGGATGCTATAAGTTGCATTAAATAAATACAGCTGGATTTTAGGTGTGTGTGTCTTCATTTCAGGCTGCAAAGCAACAAATGTGTATTTTGAAGGAAGTCATTCTGTACCTCTCTACTATAGACTGACTTTGTTAATACATTTTAGATCAAAATATTTAAGCTATCATTAAAAAAACCTGATTCCTAGGCATTAGGTGGGATATTCATAACCATTTAATTCAATAACGTTTTATGAGGGACCTTCAAGAGGCAGTAAACTCAGACGTCTGGTTCCATTCACCACCACTGTTAACAGTTCTGTTCTGTAATGACAAATATTCGATTTTACATCATTCTTTCATTCTGAATGACTTTAACAGCTCAGGAGTATGACGGCGTTTTAGTGCCACCTTAAAAAAAATAAAAAATCTAAGATTACGAGACTAAACTCGTAATATTTCGAGAATAAACTCTGGATCTGGTAATGTCCTACTTTAGGTTAGGATTTAGCAATACGTTTCCTACATAACCACTGCAGTATCCTTTTACTAATTATAAGTCCATGCTGAAGTGCCAAAAGACAAAGAATTTCCTTATTGCTAAATCCTAACCTAAAGTAGGACTTAACCAGATCCTCCACATCCATAGTTTCTCGCAATTCTGTGATTTTTCTCGAAATATTTCTACTTTATTCTCATAATATTTCCACTGTTTTCTCGTAACATTACGACTTTATTCTCGTAAGCTTTCGACTTTATTCTCGTAATATTTCAAGTTTTTTCTCGTAACATTTCGACTGTTTTCTCGTAAGCTTTCAACTTTATTCTCGTAATATTTCGACTTTTTCTCGTAACATTTCGACTTTATTCTCGTAGTTTCAAGTTTATTCTCGAAATACTACAAGTTTAATCTCGTAATCTTAGATTCTTTTTTAAGGTGGCACTAAAACGCCGTCGTACAGTAGAGAAAGAAAGAGGGGTAGAAAAAATAGAGAAAGACAACTAAGAGAAGAAGAAGGTGAGAAAGACAGAAAAGGACAGGAAGACAGCTGGTAGATGGAGACAGGGAGAGAGACAGAACTGAGGGACAGTGACCTGGAGAGAGACAGTAAAAAGCGCAAGGGAGAGAAAGAGAGGGAGGACGAAAAGGGAGCAAGAGAACTAAGGTCAGAATGACAGACTCTGAATTACTTTAGCCATTTAATTCTGCAGAAAGTTTTCAAATTTGGTGGAATTCCCTTGTTGAATCACCTCCATTTCTGTTTGTTTCTGAAGATGTTCTGGTCCAGAACATACAGAAAGGGATGCTGTTCTCTGTCAGAAGTCTACAAGAATTCACCAATAATAAAATATCAGTTTTTCCAGCACGACTTCTTCAGTTATTCAGCTCAAACACAGCAAATCCTGCGTCTGTGATAATCCCTAACTGTTGGAGCGTACAAGCAGGTTTGAGAGAAGCCCCCCTGGGCATGTGTGTTTCTGCTGCACAAAAGAGACACAGAATGGTGACCAGAACTGTGTGTTTCTGTGTATCAGAGAGGATGTGTGGGTGTCGTGGGCAGACATTTGCATAGATGCCTGCCAACATGCTCATACGTAACATGGTCGTGTGCACTGGGTCTTATGTTTTACACTTTCTTCTCCCTCAAGAATGAATACTTGGTTCATTCTTGTTTTACTGTTGTGCCGTCTGGTATCGATCTATAGGGAAT
Source organism: Brachyalestes nurse (assembly GCA_037974405.1). NCBI lineage: Eukaryota > Metazoa > Chordata > Actinopteri > Characiformes > Alestidae > Brachyalestes > Brachyalestes nurse. Next base: position 554 of record JBBPCY010073429.1, on the reverse strand, counting down.
GGGTTCCCCCTAGAGCTTTGGTTCATCTCATGTTCTTTGCTTCAACCTGCTCTGAGGGAGATTTTCTTCACCACTGTGGCCTCTGGGTTGCTCACCGGGGGCTTGGGCACAAAACTGATTTCCACAAACCTGCTTTGTGAGAAGTTCTGTTTCGAAAAAAACACCACATACATACAAACAATGCTGTGCAGTACTGTTTAACGCATGTGAGACAATTAGGCTTAAAAGCTGATTATTACTGGGCGGTAGTGTTAAGTTTTAAACAGTAATATTGCAATAAATACAAATAACATCAATACAGTAAATAGTGGTTTTCTGGACGGCAAAGTGTTCATTTCCACACCTCTTCCTCATGGAAGCCCATGATTGCTTGAAGCTCCATTATAATATCTGGATTGGCTCTTTTTACTTCAGTAGATTAAATTAGATGTGTTGCTTTAGGAAAATCCACTCAATGATCAGAGACGGACAAAGTATCTAACTTCATTACTGAAGTGAAAGTACAGAGACCACTAGTCTAATGTTACTCCAATACAAGTGAAAGTCATACAGTC
>JBBPCY010073428.1:0-10329 GCA_037974405.1 Brachyalestes nurse | reverse complement strand
ATACATGAAAATATAAGCAAGAGTGTGTGTTTACTGGTTAATACACTGCTGTTTATTTAAAATAAACGAAAACAAACGAAGCCTCATTCTTTAGAACTTCACTGTATCTTGAACCGTACCGAACCGTGATGTCAGAACTATAGTGTGAACCGAACCGTGACCTTTCTGTACCTTTACACCCTTAATCATAAGAGTTTGAATTTTACCTTTTTTCTCCAATCATCTATTTACACCACATAAGAACTGAAATGCGGCCTGCATGGAAGTTCATACCATGACTCGAGCAATTTTCATTCCCATAAGATTATTTCTATTATTTAAAACGAACACATAGCTATGAAGCCTGGGCAGTCTTAGTGAAGAAAAATGTCCACAATTCACATAACACGCTCTGTAGGTTAAATCAAAGACTGCCAAATCTTGGATTTCAACAATTTAGAACTGTTATGCCACTCGTGGGCGTTTTAAACCTTTTCAAAATCATTTCGCACCCATTCGTTTCTGTGTACTGTAAACGGATGTCTAACATACAGACAGAACTATTCAGAAGACTTTGTTTTATTTAACATACTTCCAGCCCACTTCAAATTTACACTTTGTGTATGTAAGCGTAAACAAAGACAGGTTTTAAAAAAAAAAAGACTAATTGACAAAGGTTTTTGCGCAGAAAAAAAGTTAATCCCTTCAAATAAAGCCGTGTTTGATAATTACACCTTCGGGATGTCTAAGAAGTAATCAGCTTTACGCAGCATTGTGGTTCAATTCTGGCCCATTCTTCCAACCAAAGACTCTCCAGTTTCCCAAGGTAATAAGGATCTCTTTGATCGACTCGCAATTTTCAAATCCTCCATACATTATCTGTGGGATTCAATCAGGAGTCATACCTTCTGCATCTTTGTTAGAAATGACAAGGTTTTGGAATACAAGTTGTCGTGAAATGCCCATCTTCTTCTAACAGTTCTCTTCTAACATCTCCGGGGACATTGCCTCATTCCTGTTTCACAAGCTGAATTATTTCTAAAGAGTTCTACTTTTTATCCGAGTAGAAATCAGTGTTCCAAAACAGTTCTGATTCGTGTAAATGCTTGTGTGCAATTTTTAGAAGCTCTCTGTGCTTTGTTTTTGGCAGAGAACTTCTAGGCGGGGTGCGGAGCCAGGCAAAGGCTGAGACAGGGGAAGGTGCTCGGATGAAGACAGGATGTTAAAAGGAGGGGACAGGGGTCCGACGACAAAACATTTTGTTAACAGGTTTGGGGAGAGGGGGGGTTGAGTCATCAAGGAGGCACTAGCCTTGCCAAAAAGGCCACAATGACCAAAGGGGCAGGTGTTTAAGCAACTACATCCTCCCCTTTTGCATGTGTCTGACTGGTGGAGTGTTTGAACAGAGATGCCTGTGTAGTTCATTGCTTATTATCCTGTGTAACTGCTAATCCTGCTGATTTGAACTCTTTTCTAGGACCTGTATATTTATGTTTTATGAACATTCTTTTTTATGAAATATGTATAAGTACAAAGTCTTATGACATTATGCATGTATATTTAAAGTGGATATATGCACTGAAAATATATTAAATAACATCCAAATACTTGCTTTACCTCACTGTAGCCTGTTTTCACTGGGTTGTTTTGTTCTGGTCTGCAAAGTGAGCCTTTCGCAACACCATAAATGTTGACAAGACAGAAACCAGGGCCTTGCCTCAGAAGGATTTCTTGCTTAGGCAGCCAACACCAAGCTCAGTTTACTCACACAGTTCTATGTCTTACAACAGTGGATCACTTCTCACTGGGCTACAGCATCATTGCAACTTATGCTGCACACCTAGTCTGCTCCAGAACAGCTTAGGTCCAGGATTTTGCATCAGAAACAGCTTTTGGATTTTATTTAGACATTATTTTTTTATATTGTTCTTGTCGCTGAGTGTCTGTGCAATCCTAGCATAAGCAATTACCTTTGGGATGAATAAAGATTTCTGATTGTCCCCTCTTTTAAACAACTAAGGTATAACCCGTTTGTCTGGTTGCACATTGCTTAACCCAAATGTAACAACAACTATGTAGGGATCATGAAGCTATAGCCATGCTGCTCATCTGTTTGTCTGTCTTTATGGAATGATGTTCAAAGTTTAGATACACATAAACATGTTTTTCTGGTCATTAACTTTTTGTCTAACCTAGTCCTTGTGATGGTGCAATAAATCAGACATACGCAGACCATAAAGCTTGCTATTTTAACTATTATTCTGTAGAGTCTGTTATTTTAAATATATCCTAAGTTCTAGCTACAAAATGCCTTGCCTTTTTCCTCCTGAGCAAATTATGATGTGGTGAAGTCATTTAATCCTGAGAGGTGACAAACATGCTGCAACAGACGGTTTTAAAGAGTATTAAATTACTGTTATCTGTTTGGAGAAGGAGAATGAAGAAGCGTGTCTGTTTTGCTCAGTCACTCTTATTCCTCCACAAGCGCTTATTACAAGAGGTCAAGGCCAATTGTGTTTGTTCAGTGTGTTCCACTTATGGTGGGGACGGCGGAGGTTATCCTGAGGTGAACAGGACGTACTGAGGGCAGGTAAACGGAGAGTAAAGAAATATTTTAATCTAATTTGCAGTTTTAACAAACACACCTTTGCCTCAAAGCGAGCAGAGTTATGTAATCTTGCACAGATGTGTTAGGATGTGACTTGTATAGTCAGACTACAGTCACACTAGCTTGAATATCTACATGTTACCAAAGTGTAGCCGACTTTGCAGTCGGAGGCAAAACCAGTTGTGTTTAGGAAAGTAAAGTCACACTTATAGTGACTTATAGTCACGTGTGATCACAGAACACAGTAAGAACAGCCTGAAACTCTTTCTCTGCATTTAACTCATCCACCAAGTGAACCTATTTAGTGCACTATGTAGGGAGCAGGGAGCTATTTGAGACACAGCCGTGCTACTCATCTGTGTGTCTCTCTTTACAGAATCTTGCTCAAACGTTTATTCATGTGATTTTGAGTATCGGACCATAACACTTAATGACTATATTTGTATAGTCAGACTTTTGTCAAATTTGCTTGCATATCACATGTTCCCAATGTTTTGACGCATTAACTATGGAGTGGGAGGCAAAACCAGTTGCATTTAAGAGCTCACATCTTGGTGTAAACCATTCCTGAGCAACCATGACATGCAGAACAATTGTACTATATTTTTAATAGTTTGGGGAAGAACCTTTTCTTTTCCAGCATGAAGAGAAGTGCAAGCTCCATAAAGACATGGCTGGATGAGTTCAGTGTGGAAGAACTTGACTGGCCACACAGAGTCCTGACCTCAACCCCATCCAGCACCTTTGGGATGAACTGGAATGGAGATTGAGAGCCAGACCTTCTCATCCAACATCAGTGTCTGACCTCATAAATGCTACAGAATGAATGAGCACAAATTCCCACAGAAACTCCAAAATATTGGCGAATACCTTCCAAGAAGAGTGAAAGCTGTTTACAAGAAGTAATCAGATAATGAGATTTTATACGAGTCACTCAGTAATCACATTTCTTATTTAAGTACAGGATGTGGACATTTACTGTTGCTTAGCAACTCGTCACAGTCCAGCACCTGAACATTCAAACTTCTTGCAGTTTTCTAATTGACACAGGCTCCCTTTTACTGTTAAATGTGGATTTAGGAGTTAATATGATTTAAAAGTTCTCCATTTGTTTCCACTTAAAGGTGAAGCCTTGAAATAAGTTTTTTGTTTTATTCTTGCTCCAGAAGCTCATCTTTATCTGATTGTGTTTCCGCACATGTGCAGATGCAGAAAAATGAATTAAAAGAGAGTAAGGGTTCACACACGCTGAAAAATCCAATTACTGAACTAAAACCCAGGTCTCTTTATTGGATTTCTTGAAATCCGTTCACAGCTTTAATCCAGTCTCGGAAATCGGAGTATGCTGTTTACACGGCCACTTGGACAATCACATCACTGCTGAAATCTTTAAACGATGGTATTATAGGTGTGCACCTCCCACTGATGTAAACAGGCAGAATATGTGTTATCTGGCGCACCAGAAAGACATGCAGTACAAATTTGATAAGTCAGACCAGTGTACTTTACTACCTCTATACCGCCTCAACCGTGAATAAATATTTGCATCCACTGGCCATTCTGTGTTTGCCATCCAGCGCTGAAGGACTGTACTGATAATGACAAAAACGTCCATTTTAAACTCAGTAACCCCTAGAACACCTGTGATTCATCAACCTGTGTGGGCTGACTGTGCAAATTGTGGTGTTGTTTTTTTCAGTTGTGTTGTCTACTCCAACATATTTCTAAAACATTTATGAGCTGTACACTTCTGTAAGGACTGTAGATATTATAGAGTTTCTTTCAAATGAAGCAAATGTGGTACAGACAAGCAGTACTTAATGACACACTGTAAGTATTAGGCCAAACTTCCAGTGAAGGACAATCTTAATGCTTCAGCAGACCAAGACATTTTAGACAACGCCATGCTTTCAACATTGTGGACAGAGTTTTCTATTCTAGCATGGCTGTGCTTCAGTACACAAAGCACTAAAGACACTCCAAAATCTTGTGGAAAGCATTCCGAGAAGAATGGAAGCGGTTATGGCTACAAAGGGGGACCAGCTTCATATTAAATTCTAAGTATTTGAATGCTATGTCACTGAAGTCCTTGCTGGTGGAATGGTCAGGTGTCCCAACATTTCTGTCCATACAGTGTATATGTGGAAAAAAAACCCCGAAAAAGGCACCACTTAGTCAAAAAAGCAGACAGTCGTGAACGCGCCTGTCCGCTCCAAACGCAGTGCATTGTGGTAAATGTAGTTGTACGTACTTAGAGCAAGAAACCTCAAATAATAAGACCATCTGACAGCCTACCTTTTATACAACAGCGAGATATTTATTCGCCTGCAATCAGATTTTTCAATCAGGAAACCGCAACGTGTTTGTATTTAAGCCAGTCGCCCATTCCAGTCAGGTTTATGGGCAACTCAGCTGACCAACTGTCAGTTAGCTAATGCTAACCAGCTAACGCGCTGTTTTAAAACAAAGCTAGAATTATGCTGCTTTAGACGTTTTATAAGTGCTGTATCTCTCTAATATTATCTAGTTGGATTTAGATATTTTTACACCAAGCACAGAGAGAAAACAGAACTGCAGGCTGGCTAGCTAGCTAACCTGGCAGTAATGTAACGTTAAGTTACCTCTAGCAACTGCTAGACCAGCCAATGCTAACACTGTTTGTGTCACAGATTAAGTGACACTAACTTGGACAAAATTATTAGGACACCCGACCATTCCACCAACAGTGACTTTAATGACATAGCTTTCAAGTACATCTACTTTATGATGGAGTTGGTCCCCCTTTGCAGCCATAACAGATTCCCTTCTTCTTGGAAGGTTTTCCCCAATAATTTGGAGTTTCTGTGGGAGTTTGTCTCCATTCATTCTGTAAAGCATTTATGAGATCGCACACTGATGTTGGACGAGAAGACCTGGCTCACAATCTCCGTTTTAGTTCACCCCCAAGGTGTTGGATGGGGTTGAGGTCAGGGCTCTGTGCGAGCCAGTCAAGTTCTTCCATACTGCACACATCCGACCATGTCTTGCTTTGTGGAACAGAAAATGGCCTTCCCCAAACTGTGTCCACAACGTTAAAAGCATGGTTGCTGTACAAAGTGTCTTGGTATGCTGAAGCATTAAGGTGGAAGTAATGGGGGCACTTGAATTCAGCAACTGAGATGGATGTCCCAATACTTTTGGCCATGTAGTGTGGCCGGTGGAGTGAGTGGAAGGCAGGGTAACGTTAGGAAGCTGTCAATCCAGGCTAATGGACAACTTGAACTCTTAGATGACAGTAAACCACTGTATATGACATAGGAGGGGCACGTTACCTTACCCTGAATTAAATTACACTACATCAGAGTAAATTACATTATATTTAGTCTCAGATGGCAGCAGTAAATCAGCTGCAGAAGCTGACAGCCAGCACTCACCCGACGCACTCCGCCTGCTCTCCTGTTTTTTAGCCTTTCTCTCGTAAAACCCCAAGGTCTCGGTCAGTTCCGACGCTCCGGTGTTCTTTTCCGATTTACCCGGGCCCCGGGAAGCCAGTCTCTCCCTCTCCTTCTCCTCATTTTCGGCCTCTTTCTCTTCCCCCAGCCCGGCCGCCTGCGAGTCCGCCATCTTCACTCCATCCATCCGCCCCGAGCAGACACAACACTACTGCGTCACCAGGACTGGAGTTCACACACACAGTCACTACGACTGATATAAAACACACTTGGACTGTCCACAACACACTCAGACTGGTCTCATACACACACCAACAACTCTAACAATACTCAAACTGTCCAAAACACACTCAGCCTGGTACACAACACTCTCAGACACAGTTAGACTGATCTAAGACACACACTACCTGTCCACAACACTTTCAGACTGTCCAAAACACACTCAGGCTGTCCATAGCTCACTCAGACTGATCTAAAACACATTCAAACTGGTTCACAACACACACATACACAAATATAATACATATTTAATCTTTGTAATAAATATTGAATATTAATATTTAATATTTTTAATATTAATATTTCATATTCTATGTAATATTACAAATATAATTCAAACTATGAACAACAATAATACTACAGTTTTTTTTTACAGTTGCTTTCATGCAATTTCCTCACCAGAAACACCATTCCCACCTCTCTTAAAGCACTTCTCAAAACAGTTCATGCTTTTCTCCCAACACTGAATCACCTGTTCAGAAGCCACTAAAACAATCAAAACCTTGTGCAGGCGTGTCAGAACATACAACATCAGTCAGTCACTTCAACACTGTGACAAATTATAAAAACACTTTCACCAGTGCATCGAGACTTAATCAGCAGATGTTTTAATCTTTTCAGTAAATCCGTACTCAAATCTAAGGTAGAGAAAAAAAACACAACACAGAATAAAACATTTGTAAATGTACAGATAATTACTATAACTGAGAAATAATGGCTAAACCTGCACCAAATTACATACCCCCTGGTTTAGAGCAGGGGGAACTCCCTCAAGGGGCATCCAGACTCTATTCCCTGTTAGGCCACATCATTGCATCTATATCACACCTGATATTTTCTCTTCTGAGGTAAAGCTCATGCTATGATTGATGACATGATCTACAATTGTTGCCTGTATTTCTGTATCAAAGCGAGCGAGAGACCTGCAACTCTCAGTGATGAAGGCATGAACTGTTTTGATGAATTGTCAAAGTTAGATGAGAAATGCTCATTTGTGTGGGAGACTGTGCTCCTGCTTTGAGGAGAACTGCTTTAAGAGAGATGAGAATGGTGTTTCTGATGAGGAAATTGCATAAAAAGGGACTGAGAGTAGTAGTAATAATTATTTCTTCTTATTATTATTACGTTTTTTTAAATAATGTAATAAGATTAATTTAAAATATGTATGCTATTTATTATTTCGTCCTCTGAAAACTTTTCCTTAATTTTTTGAGACCTTTAATTTTTTGAGATGCATCATTTACAGCAACATTTAACCCATCTGTAGGGTTAAAAAATTCAATTCGCTCTGTTTTTTGAAACAGTAGATGGATAATATTGTAGCAGAGTGTTAGTGGTATATGTAGTAGAGTTTCTAAAAACAGTTTTCTTTTTCTTGGTTGAAGCATATGAGGATAAAAGTCTCTCTTTAGAAGAACATTTGACCAAAACCTTTTACTACTTTAAGTCCCAGAGAGAGAGAGAGAAAAGAGAGAAAGGAGAGAGTGACAGAAAGAGAAGGAAGGAGAGAAATAGAAAAAAGGTGACAGAGAAAGAGAAAGAGAGGGGGGGGGTAGACATTTCTTGGATTTTCCTGGCACATGACTTGGATTATGGAGGGAAACCGTCAACATTTCACTATGAGAAGCCGTTTAGGACAAAATACACTGAAACACTTGCGCATGCACACCACTTGCAAAGGCCATTAAAACACTTGCACTGCCTGTACATGAATGAGAGAGCGCAGGTAATTGTGCCTTGCAGCCCACAGAAAATACTTTTTGAAAGATGCTTTCAGCCTCTTTTAACAATAATAATAATGTGACCGCTGATTTAGTTTTTTTTAGTTTTTTTTAGTTGACAATGAAATGACTTCCGGTGTCACTAAAAAAAGTGATTTGCACATGTGCACGCACTGAGTTAACTCTTAAATGAACTAAGGGAAGAGGCTCCCATTCGAGAGCCTTTTTGTTTGTATTAATTAATTAATTCATGTATTTATATCCTGTGTCTGCTCAGATTTGCATTTTACATTTTGTCTTTTCATACCAAACATAATAAATGGTGGTATACAGGGGGTCCACACCCTAGCCAAAGTTAATAACTTATCCTAACACAGTTGTAAAATCTATAAACACAACTAAGAAAAAATATTTTCTGCATATTCTTCTGTTGCTCCCCACTAAACTTGTTCGCCCATGTAAGCGTTGTAAAATTGAGATGTCACCTTTTAACTGTTTTTAACACAAAATTAACTCTCAGTAAACTTTACATCATTATACCCCTGCCTTAGTACACATAAAACCTACAATTAACACACTTCACTTTACAGTGCATAGATATTCCATATTACACTGCATATTATACTGTTTACAATAATAATGTTTGTGGGCAGGGCGGACTGGCAATCTGTGCGTGAGCGATGGAGTACGCTATCTAAGCGCAAGTGTTCCATTTAGTTGCTTTGGTGACTTTTTTGGCCTTTATCATGGCTTCTGAACAAATCTGGAGTCTCTCTACAAAGGTACACTAATTTCTGTCATTTTTTCTTAGTTGTTTTTATAGATTTTACAACCTCCGTTAACTTGAGGACCTCCTGTATTTCATTTTGCTTATAACAAAATCTCTCTCTCTGGAGAGGCCCCACCCCTTCAAAGACATATGAGAATGGTGTAAACTCAGCCCAGACTCAATGTTTGAGAGGAGGCTCAGTGTTGCCAACTTAGCGACTTTGTCACTATTTCTAAGGATTTTCTAGACCCCCTTAATTATTTTTTTAAACCAAAAAATCGCCTAGCAACAAATCTACCAATATTTTTGACCAATTTTAGATACTTTCTCTACAACTTTGTCGTCAATATTCCCTGCAGATTAGCCTGAGACCCAGGGTGCTCTGCATCCTTCCTCCAGACGCTCGGTAAGGGAATGATCCGCGCATGTGCGTGCAGTATAACTGTCACATTGACTGACCAAACATAAACCTTTCTTGGTTGATCTCACCCACTCAAAACAAGTTGCATTACAAGCAAAATAATTTATATGCAAACTAGCGCGTGTCGTCATCTGGCGACATCTAGCGTCTGTCTGGGTAAACTTCAGCTCAAGATTCAAGATTCAAGATACTTTATTTGTCACATGCATAGTTATACAGCTACAACACGCAGTGAAATGTATCCTGAACCGCTCCTTTGACTGTGCAGACATTTTAGACAAGTACATTTTAAATAAAAATCTGGAATTTTCTTAGCATAGAATAAGGTAAGGGAATAAGTACGAATAAAGTAAATCTAAGTCTGAATGTAAGGACAATTTTAAATTTTAAACACAATCTGAAATTAAAAAAACAGTCTAAAAGTAATAACATGAGTACCGCAAGTTATAGATAAAGATGTAAGCTAATAAAATGTTAAAATTGAGGTTTTTAATATGTATTTAAATAAGTGTAGCAGCAGTGTGTGCAATGAGCAAATGGAATGTTAAAGTGCAATGTGCCAAACTAGCACAGCAATGTAAAAAAGACTGTGCAGTGCAAGCAGAGTATGTAAACAGAGTAATGTAAACAATGTGACCAGTGTACAGTGTACAGTCTTTTCTGTAGGAGATGGTTGGCAACACTGGATCTACCAGGGCCTTCTGTCCAGAGCATTGCTTACGTGTTTGCTTCACTTTGCTGAATAAAAGAGGTTGTAGCTCTAGTTTATCGATGAAGGAAATAATTGAACTTATGTTTCGCATTAGTACATAAAATAGTGAAATAAAAATGTATGCACATACCATAAACTGTGGATGTCTATTAGTGTGTGTAAATGGAAACAAATAAAACATGATGTTCAGAAACAACAAGATGAAAAGAAAGATAGATGGGATGTCTGCTGCATTCACACCTCAGCCACACACAGGAAGGTTGTCACTTCCTTAGTCAACCCAACAGAGTGACCGTCGTCACCATAAGAGCAAACAGGGCTGACTGTACTGTAGTGCTGCTACTGATAGAAACACAATAATTCAGTGTTTTAGTGAGTATTTCTAGATTAGAGATGTCTGAGAGTGTTT
>JBBPCY010073427.1:0-10332 GCA_037974405.1 Brachyalestes nurse | reverse complement strand
CATATAATTAAATTAATTAATGCAATTTGGTACATCATAATTTTTTAGTCAATTTGTTTGTGTTGGCCTGTGTGTTAAAGTAAATGACTGTATGCTGTGTTGTCTGCAGTCATGGGCAGTCCTGAAGGCTGATGCTGAGGAGGCTCGTCTGCTGGCGGGGCGGTTGGGAATTGAGGCAGAACGAGCGCGGCAAGCTGAAGAGGAGGCGCAGCAACATGCCACTCTCCTGGGGGAGGCGCTAGAGAGCTTACGCAATGCAGAGAACCCCCGCATGCAGCTTCACCAGCTCCAGTTACTGCACAGACTACCACTCGGCTCCATCTGCAGCCTACAGTCTCAGCTCTGCACTTGCTTACGCACAGTAGAGCAGGTAGAGCACACACATGGATATATACACTGGGTCCAAAATTTTGGTTACACTTAGCTTTTCAACTCAATTAGTTAACATTTCATGACACTGTTTGCATGAGTTTTCTACAGAATATAATTTGCTTTATGTTTATGAAAGACATTGTGTGTTCATATGTGTACATATATGCACTGAAAGTGTGCAATATACTCAGAGAAGCATGTCATTTATGTAATTTGTGATAATGATAAAATATCACCCTCCCTTACAGTCAGTAGCTCTAGCACCTCATGAATAGAGGCTCTCACTCTTGTTCATGCAGCTCCTGCAGAAGTTGAGGGTAAATGTAAATTATCCATGGATGTCCCACACCCACTGCAAACCATATTATTGATATTGCATAGTGGCATTTTGCTTGTAATGGACACTCCAGACTCTCTGTACCTTTGTGGTATATAATTTTGCCATGGTAGAGGCTTTTTTTTTGTATTTGTAGAAGAAAACTGCATAACAGCAGTACCAGTGCAGAAGAGCTTCTGCCTCCACTGCACTATGGTCAAACTAGCAACATGCAAAGTGGCTTTAACCAAGCATTAATGGCTTTAAGATAACACATTAATCAGTCATTCCATGCAGTTGGTTTAATTACTTTTGGTGAACACCACTTTTATTCACCACCCCTCTTTTTTTTGTCTCTTTTTTCTTTCTTAGGCTGTATACAGAAAGCAGCGGTTATACTGTGTGCTGTGTGAGGAGTTGGGCTCGGTGGCGTTGCCGTGCCAACACGGTGTGTGCTGTGAGCGGTGTGCCCCCTCTGCAGAATGCCCGGTGTGCTCTGAGCACCAGCAGAGCCTAAATCTGCCACAGTCCTAAAGAAACAGCCCCGATCAATTCCATAAGCTTAGCCCTAACTGCTGTTCTGAGCTTCAGCTAAATGTCGGCAGCCCTCCTGCTGGAGATTCATCTTCTGAGTTCCAATCCAGTCCAAATGGTGCATGCCTGCTCCAGCCCTTTGCAATTTTCTGAGGATGTGGTGGATTGGAACTGAAGCATACATTTTTCAGAAGCTGGATCTCCATAAAGAGGCTTGAGTTCAGTAAACTAAACTGGCATCACTTTACAACCACCCTTATAAACGCTTTATAAATGTTTTATAATGAATTTTTGTTGGGTCATGGATAGTTTATGAATCAGTTTATAAATATAAAGCTGTTATAAACAAGTGGTAACAGTTACCATACATGTAACTGATGCAGGCTCACTATTTGGCAGGATCTCAGATCTTGCTAGTTGCTGAGCTTATCATGTCCTTTTATCAGGCAGAACGATGCAGGCTCAGTTTTTCACAAGATCTGGTGTTTTAATGGTAGTAGCATGTTAACAAAGACCTGATGAACAAGATAAGCTCAGCCACCTGCAAGATCTGAGATCCTGCCAAATAGTGTGCCTGCATTAATGTATAACTTGTTATAACTTGTTTATAACTGCTTATTCATTATGTATCAATAATTATGGACTATCTACAACCTAATTAACAACTTGATTATATATCATTCATAAATCCTTAATAAGGGTAGTCCTATTGTAAAGTGGTACCACTAAACTTTTATTTCAGTTCTCATCCACAAGCCAGTTCTACTCTTAAGCGAATTCTCCAGTGTTTTTTAACCTAATCTCTGAATGCCACATCTGTAACATATGGTCAGTTACCAAAGATGGGAAATTTCTCTTTACTTTGAACCAGAAATCTGTGCACTGATAATTATCGCACTGATAATTGAAGCTATTGGGCAGATGCTGAATTCCATTTGTGAAGCTTTATACAAAACGTATTTTTGTAGGCCAGTTTCATAAAATTAGTCAAATATTTATAAATACAGCTGTAAAATAAGATGAACTTGTATAATTAGATCTTTAGATCTTTCAGAGACTGAACTATTTTTCCAAAGGGAAGAAATTGTTTATATGTTACCGGCATATTAGAGTGGGCGGGGTTTTCAAAAAGAATCATTCAAGTTTATCAGCTGTCCAGTGGCTTCTATTATGTTTCTTTGACATACAGGTCTGCTATTTATGATGAGTCTTGTTTTATCTCAGTTTTTTGGTCTAAGTATAGAGAAAAGGTTATTTTCCACTGTAACTAACAATATAGTACAAATGCAGCAGATAGAAATTAGGTTGAAAAAAGTGCTGGAGTATTCTAATGGACCAATTTTTGAGCTTCAAGAACAAAAATCTTACAATATGAATTTCGAATGTATTGTAAGATTAAGTCTCAAGACGGCAGTGGAACGTCCTAAATGGGCCTTTACCCAACACCTATCTAACCTATTTAATCCTTCAGTACTGAACTTTAACCCTTTTTGATTATAACCACAATCATTATCACTTATTCTAACCGTTTTAGACAAGGTCTTGAAATATCTGGTTTGACTAATTTCTAAGTAAAGACTTTTTAATTTAGAAGATCATTTACAGAGAACAGAGAGATGGTTTCATGGTCTGAATCATGATCCTTACTCTAAACTTGACATGTACATTAACCACAATCATGTCTAATATTAACCCCATTCTGAGACTTCTCCTTCTACTGCTTGATTATCTCTCTCTCACACACACACACACACACACACATGCACATCCTCATACAGGGCTATTAGCCGGTCCCATTTTGTATATTGGGGGGGCCCTGAAGCAAATAACTAGTGGTGAAACTTCTAACTCGATGTCAGATCTCCTATTATTGTCCAAAAATGAATTGTAGGAACAAAAAATGTTGAGTATAAATATTATGTACACTTTTTGTTTGCATAAATCGAGAATATGAACATGCATTTTGATTACATACAGGGCAGAAGCACAGAGGTGTGTGTCTGATGCAGACGTGGGTGTGATAGCAGCACGTTTTTGGAAAAACAAGGAAGCTTCGGAGCAAATGATGTGATTATTCCATAAATTTGTTAGATAACTGCGGACGGAGGCCCAGCAGCACTTGAGGTTTCCATCTGATGCACACGTGGTTGTGATGGCAGCACGTTTTTGGGGGAAAAGCTTCAGAGAAAGCGATGTGGTTATTCCATAGATTTGTTCGATAGCATCGGATGAAGGGCCAACAAGTAGTGGCCGAGTTTGACAATCACCGCTCATTGCCTCAGTGTTCACAAAACCGAGTGCCAGCTTAAGTTTGGAACCTTGCAGAATGGACCTTCTTGGCATTTCAGTGTCTGCTCATGGGTTTTAAGGTTTTTTTTTCTCCAAATTTTTATTACGAATGAAGCAGCGTACATTTGCCGAAGACTACATGTTGCTTTTGCAAGGTTTTTAAGCTAATTCCAGGGTTTTCTACTGAAGAACATGACGGAAAAAAAATGTGCTTATTCTCACACCTCAGTATACACTCAGGTTTTTCTCCTCGCATCACAACCAGGAATCTGCAACAGGGGATCAAGGAGGCTATTAAAAAGCATTTACAGTCCTTTACAAAGATCCCTGTTTGGGATATTGATTCTGTATTAAGAAACAAGTCTGTTTGAAACTTTCTGCTCTTTTTTCATGCAAACTTTTGACTGGTTTTTGATATTCGTGTGTGAACATGTGTCAGACAGTGAGGTTGGATTCATCACTGACTTCATACACCCACATATAAGGGCAGCATATTAATGTTCTAGCAGTAGCGGGTGAGCCTGTACAGACGTTTGGACGTATTACTGTACAGTTTTGGTATCATGCTGTAAGGTAATGTAGTTTTTCTAGGGCTAGGTTTGAGTTAAGACCAAGTCTGAATAGACTCACCCTGCAAGTCACCAATGAAGTGTTTCTGAAGTTCAGCCATTTATCTTTTCCCTCTAAATAAACATGATTCACCTCATCAGGAGACTCGTTATGAGCTAGTGAGATGAATCATGTCTAGAAAATGCTCTGTCCCGGAGAAACGCTGCCCCAGTGGGAGCAGACGTGCTAGAAGGATTTCGATTCAGTTCAGTTTTGAAGGTGGGGGAATTTGACCTCTGCGCTATTAGAGCTTCACTGTGAGTTCTGTAGGCGTCTGCTCCAAAATGTTCAGTGTTTCAATCTGATTTTGTACGAGACAATAAACAAATGTATATTTTTGGATAAAAACATCTCAGTCGCTTCTGTTCTTGCAAGAGATTTTAATAAGAAAATGGCAAACTATACAATGCAATGGTCATACCTGAGATTCTATACTCTTGTAGAAATATCTATTACAATTATTCTAACTTCTAAAGTAGAGTCTAACTTCTAGAATACTTACAACTTGGCAACCCAATAAAATTAATGTCAAAAACAATATATTAATATATGCAAATAAAAAGAAACAGTGCTGCAAGAGTGTTTGGGAACCCATTAGCATTCTGTGAATTTTCGAAGTTTGACCTAAAATGTGGATATTCAGGTAAATTACAACAACAGATAAAGTGAACCCTCTAAAAAAAGGAACTAATAACTTTAACAGTTTTATAGTTTTTCATTCATTTACGTAAACAATCCAACATTAAAATGTCTTTGACGGCATCTGTTAGGGTCCACAGAATGACAGTAGGGTGAAAATGGGAGTGACCGTGCCCTATTTAAAATACATCAGTCTGGTCTGAAATATACATTTGCAAAAGGATATACATTGCAAAATAGGGTTTTGAGGATGCTGGAAAACCTGACCGAGCAAATTCAACACCGTGGTTACCCTTGCCAGAAGTGTTTTCCCCACAAAAAATACTCCCACGGCATATTATATTCTACATCACATACAGAAAGACCACTTGGATGAACTAAAAGATTTGTGTGAAAATAAGGCAAAAATAGCACTTCAGGCTTAAGTAACAAACGTTAAGTTGTGAAACATGGTGGTGGCAGAGTCTTGGTTTGATGGTGTTTTCCTGCCATTGGACAAGTCCACCTTCCTTGACAGAGGAATGTTATTCTACAGGGCATTCATCCATGAACTGAAGTTCAATAGAAGGTGGGTTCTGCAGCAAGACAACAACCCTGGATACACCACTCAGTCTGCCAAAGAAGTGTTGAGCCAGAAGTTGTCTTGTGGTTTTGGAACGGCTGAATTAAAGTCCAGACATTAATTGAACGGAAATGTAGGGGCAAGACCTGGGGTTGTTCATGCATTTGTTTGTTTTCTCAAATTGTAAGCTGCTCTCGCTAAAAGAGCCTGCCAAATGAATGCAATGTAATGTAAATGCAGATAGGAGGAGGAGGAGGTCAGAATTCTTCTAATTCAAAGTTTGAAAGCGATAAATAGCTACAAGATGCATTTACTAACAAAGACATCGAATGTTGGATCACTTTGTTCAGTAAATCATTGGAAAACTTGGTTTGTGTCGTTACATAAGGGTCCTCTTTATCTATTGCTATAGAAAATGAGAATATCTGATCAAATTAGGTCACATTTATGTAGGAATTCATAACATTCTTTTAGGGTTCACAACTCCTCTAGCACCACTTTACATACAGCCATAGATTTTCAAAGAGGTTTTCACATTTCCAGCTTTTTTCCCTGGTCATCCTTTCATGGGGCTTCCTGAGATTTTCTTTCTCTTTGCCTGCGCAGTTTGACGAAGGCTTGAGCCTCGCGCTCTCCCTTTCTGGCCTCAAGCAGCTTCAGGGTGGTTTCACCTGTCAACACACGAAACGAATGTTTCAAATGAAGCAAAATTTCAGTTTAAACTAAAAGGGCTACAGCACTGCACAGTCTGTGTGTCCTATCAGTTTTGACCAGATTACAATTCACAGATTTATACCACATGTATGATGTACTGGTGTAAAATCAAAAATCAAATGTACACAATCATCACCATTACACACACACACACACACACCCCTATGGTAAATTTAGAATCCCCAATTCATCTGACTGCATGTCTTTGGACTGTGGGAGAAACCCGGAGACCCCGGAGGAAACCCACCCCACCATGAGGAGAACATAAATTCCACACCATACATTCAGTCAGAAACCACATTAATAAGTGCACTTAAGATTACGTTACATTCCAGCCTTAATCTAGCGCTTAATGGTTTTTACTATGGTGAGAAATAGTATTTGTAGTGCAGCACTGTATCCTACAAGCTCACAGGTTTAGCAACATGTACAATTCATCAGTAGTTTCTGACTACAATATCCAGTGTGCATGACACTGATTCTCTTAATCCCTCATCCAATGATACAGTTCACTGATGTAGACGCTCATGAATACCGATGTGATACTTTGCCCTCAAGGATCCAACAAAAAAGCTGTTTTAGTTTAAGTTTTCCCTCCTTCATGATGCATCAGAAGAGTTTTTCCTTAGTCTTTAAACTCTCTCGAGACTATCAGTGCATTGCTAAAGGAGGATGGTAAGCATTTCCAGCGAAGTTCTCATTTTAACTGAAGTGCCCTTTTAAGTGAATTTTGAGGCAAAAGTGTGATGATTTGGGCATGTAGTCTGCACAATGCTGATCCATGCCGTCACTTTCTATTCTATTGTTCTGCTCTTCTATTGTTTTTCTTAATTTTGCTGCTCTTAACTTTGTACTATCCACTTTCTGCCGTGACCAAACAAATTTCCCACTTGTGGGACTAATAAAGGTTTATCTTATCTTATCTTATCTTACTTGTTAGCTACATTAGCCTTGTAGCTCCGGTGCAAAACTAAAGAAACAAACTTCAGACACCAATTGTGTTTTGGCTAATTGGTTACTATTGGGGTAAGAGAAAAATGTGTACATCATTCCAACCAATCAGGAGCCCACCTGATTTCAGTCTTCAAACAGGAGATCAGGTGAGCTCCTGCTTGTTTAGAATGAAAACCTGCAGCCACACCGGCCCACTGCGTTAAGAGAAAAAGGTCATACTGTTAGGTTTGGGGTGCAGCAGAGGAAGGCGGATCTGAGCGGGGGTCGGGTCCGGGGCTCCTCCTCCTGCTACTCCTGGGACGCCTTTTAGGGACAGGAACGCTTCTCCTTCAAAGTCGTCGCTCCTCAGGGTGTCGTGATCCAGCACGGTCACCATCAGACACGCTCCCGCTGACTGGCACTGCTCTAATGTCACAGAACTGCTCCACACAGGACAGGGGTTAATCACCACTATTGCACCAAACCAGCAGACAGGAGAACAAATGCAGAAGCATTTATGTAATAAAGGCAACATTGTGGTTCAGATTTCTCTATTCATTAACTAAATTAAACTTTCTGGGCCAGTTTCCTGGTCAAACATTAAGCCTAGTCTAGTGCTAGACTGTAATGCCAATAGTGGTTTACCTTTGAAATGACGACCATATAGTCACGTGTGAACACACCACAGTGTGAAATTCTCTCTCTGCATTCAACCCATTCACAACAGGGTGGGGCCCAGGGAGCAGCCACCAACAGGGTGGGGCCCAGGGAGCAGCCACCAACAGGGTGGGGCCCAGGGAGCAGTGTGTGGGGACGGTACCGTGCTCAAGGGAACCTCAGTGATGGCACTAGCGGTGTTGGGATTCAAACCCACAACCTTCTGATTGCTGGGGGAATGCTGCCCCCAAATTAGCCTTAATGTTTTTAGGAGTAACATCAAATTTTATTTACCTAAATTATTTTACTGTTTTTCCATATTTTCTATTAGCCCCAAAATGGGTAAAATTAGTTCAAAGTGTTCTAATAGTTTTACTCACAACTCAAAGGATTCCTCAAACAGTGGGTTGAGTTCACAGTTTATGATCCTGGTGCACCGTGGCTCCACCTGCAGGAACACGTGCTTTGGCTCCAGGGACAGCTGGACAAAAGGGTCACTGGATCCTGCAGAGTAACAGACACAGCTGTTTATAAAGAACCAGCACATCCTTTTCAGCTGTGTGTCACTAAACTGATATCAGCTGAATGTATATGTATCTGAATGCAGTGTCATTAGAGCCCCTGTTGCTGTAATGGTCAGGTGTCCCAATACTTTTGTCCATAGCGCGTAACATTTTTTTGCACATTGTTCCAATACCTGACATAGGAATTCCTCTTCTGTGTGTTCCTGAGAGCTTTCAGAATTGTCAGGTTACAGCTGTGATGTGTGTTGAAATTACCATTAGAGTCGAGGGGGATGAGGTTGACCGCGTTCAGCACTTCTACGTGCAGTTTCCCTTCCGAGCGCTTGTACACAATAATGAGTGTGACTGCTCCATATTTCTCGCCATGACACACTTTCTGTAACACAAATAAACAATGAAATGTTTCACATGCAGGACATGCAGACTCACAAACAACTCAGTGTTGACTTTTGACTGTGATCACACCTGCTCCCAGACTTTCCTCTCAAAGAACTTCTCTATCAGTTGCTGGCAGCTCATAGAGTGCAGCATCAAGTGGCTTTGCAGTGTCTGGAGGGGGGATGGGGGGTCAAAGAGGAGAAATGAGAATTAAATACAAATGATTATTTCACCATACATTAATACATTTATTGACATTAGTCAAAGGTGTGTTTCCACAGTTTTCTGTTGACTTGCAGTGATGCACTCTAGTATTAATATATGTATATATATATAGTTCTCATATAACTGTATGTTATTTCTTCTACAAATAAAAAAAAAATCACATTTATTTTACACAGGTAGTGCATCCAGATGTTTGGCTTGTTTATCAGTGCAGTATTTGGTACTGAATAAAAGAAAACATTCATAATACACTGCAAAAAAAGAAATCTTAACAAGCCAGAAGATCTTAATGAACAATAATTAAAACTAATATTATTTTTATTATTTTAGGCACAACTTACTTGACGATGTATGATAAATAATGTCGTTTTTAGAAACTTTGTCTTAACAAGTGCAGTTTTTTCACTATACTGGGAGATCATTTTGATTCTAATACCTCTTTTCTTGTTTTGTTTTTATTTCATCTGTTCCTTTTGCATAAAAAATGCTGACCTTATACTCATCAGTGTGTAGCGTCTTGAGAGGAAGACCGTTCCCTTCGGCATGAAAGCACTGCTCCAAACACTGCCGAAGACACACAAGCACACATTCGAGTTGAGCTGGTCAGTTAACATGACCTTGTGCAACTTCCACAGGAAATAATGAGCTTCAGCTGATCACAGGCATTGGTTTCAGTCCTTTTTTAAGTGATGTTCTAAGCTGGCCAGGGACTGTTTCACAGTGGAAGAGGCCCAAGAGTTTGCTAATTATCGAGCGATTAGACTGAAGTCACCTGGTGTTTAACGTGTAAAGAGACCATCAAGTCATACGTGAACACAACAGACAGTGTGAAATTCTTCCTCTGTATTTAACCTGTTTAACACATTCACTAAGTGAAGCATTACAGAAGATAGCAAGTAAGGCACTGATGTAAGGGAGGTGATGTGACAGCCAGTACTCTCCTATGGGAAAAACTGTTCAGGTCAGTTAAAATGTAATTCTTAAACATTCTTTGGGTT
Source organism: Brachyalestes nurse (assembly GCA_037974405.1). Classification (NCBI taxonomy): domain Eukaryota; kingdom Metazoa; phylum Chordata; class Actinopteri; order Characiformes; family Alestidae; genus Brachyalestes; species Brachyalestes nurse. The sequence goes on along the minus strand of JBBPCY010073427.1, from coordinate 582 downwards.
TGTTATTTTGCTTGCTGTACCAGAAACTGTCAAATAAACCATGTTTTAGACATAAATGTCTGCAAAAAGGGAAGGGAGGCAATGCCCTGCCTAACACTACAGAGCAATTTGCAGACAATGGTTTAAAGTATCCTGATCTCATGCTGCTCTTGATTAGTGTGAATAGTCTAACCTTAACCCCTCCAGTCTACTCAGTCCTCAGTCGTGCCATTCCTGATCGTACTAAACCTTCAGCATTTAATTCAGCACCCTGTAGTATGAGGTAGTCTCATACACACAACATAACCTTGACGTCATGCATGCATGCCTGGTAACTAATGAGTCTAGCTGAACAGAAGCATAAATGATTCAGACTATTGAGAATAATCTGAAAATGTGTGCATTTAACTCTAGACAGATGTAGTACAAAAATCAGCATAATGTGTCCTTAGGTGTGAGGGCTCTTCATTCGACATCAGTCCTTTAAAGTAGGCCAGGCATAACAATGGCAATCCTTCGCAGATCCAACACAAAGCAGCTCCATAAAGACGTGGCTGGAGGAGTTCAGTGTGGAAGAACCTGACTGGTCCACACAGAGTCCTG
>JBBPCY010073426.1:0-10333 GCA_037974405.1 Brachyalestes nurse | reverse complement strand
CAACATAAAAGTCCCAAACAGAACAATAAAACAAAAACCCCATAGCGGCCCCTCGTGGCCGCTCTGTGGACGTCACAGAATGGAACAACAGAATAGAAACGTAAGGCAGCATTCAAAATATAATTATTTTATACATGTTAGTAGCAAACAAGCAAACATACTTTGTTTTGTGCACTCTTCTTTTGTACACAGCTTCTTTTTAGACACTGTGAATTCTCACTTAGCATCACTGTGAGCTTAGCATCAGCACTATATTGGACTGGTGCACATAGTTTTGTGTCATAGTGTGACATACACAATACACAATATAAATGCCTGCTAACATTCTGGATATGGCACTTTTTAATGTTCACTTAGTATAAAATACACATGTGATGTTACATTGCTTATTTGTATATTATTTATTTATTTGTTAGCGCAGTCTCACTACTGTCCTTCTTAAGTTTTGTTTTCTTATCTTTTCATAGATAATGCTAATGTCCAATGCTAAAATGTTCATTAATATCTGGTGTATTGTGTGTGCATTTAGATTTTTGTTCGTTTGATAAGGAGTTGAAAAAACACAGCAGACTTATAAACAGAGATAGTATGGTCAGTTATGAAAGAAAAGACATGTGCCACTGTTTGTTTCGCTTTTTTGGTGAAAGCAGTTCGCTCCACCCGTTTTCAGCCGCCCTTAACCATAAGTGGCTTGATAATGGACAGCGAGTTAACCCCACCGTCCATGGGTATGCATTAAAACGCAATTTGCTGAGTAAAGAGAGTCAGAAGAGGCATCAGGTTTGATACCTCATTGTGAACAGAATTCTTTTTTAACACAAACTGTTTGGGTGCCTCCAAACACTAAATTTTGTAGCAACCACGTAATCAAACGTTACATTTGCTCACGGAAATGTAGTCTAGTTTCTTTCCTTATTTAAAGCTGAATGGTCAAAACAACCTTTCAGTTCTTTTCAAAACATTAGATTCAGATTTACAAGATGTGCATGCTTAGAACAATTGTTAGTAATTACAGCAGTGAATATTAGATAGAAAAATACATTGCAGTTTTTTGCCATATCATCCATCCCTACATCATGTCCCTTCCCCGGTGGCCCAACCATTACTAATTAGTGCATAATTTATTGTCTGTGTAGTTCTGAGTGCTCTCTCTGAAACACACTTACCACACCTGCCGCTCTCCGTGGTCCTTAAGTTGGCGTCTCTTACCGAGGCGGCCGCGGCACAAAGCTGAGTGCAGACTGGTGTCACCTCATTAAAGCTTGTGATTAATATCTCACTGTTGCACAGTTGCTCAACCTCCTCCCCCCTCACTACTCCCTCCCAAAAAAGCTAGCGACAATTAAGCTGTGTGTGTGTGTGTGTGTGTGTGTGTGTGTGTATGTGTGTGTGTGTGTGTGTGCTTTTGTGAGCATGTGTATGAACAGCCAGTCGCTCCACAGTCAATTGACCTCGCTTGTGTGTGACCTGAGTGAATAAAGCAGGTCACACCAGGTGAGTAATGCTTTTACTGCATGTTCTCTTCTCTCTCTCTCTCTCTCTCTCTCTCTCTCTCCTCTCTCTTTCTCTCTTTCTCTCCTCTCTCTTTCTCTCTCTCTCTCCTCTCTCTTTCTCTCTCTCTCTCTCCCTCTCTCTCACTCACTCTCTGTCTCTCATTTAACATTAAACAGTGCTGCCTTTCCATCTTTTGGAGCATGAAAGTCATTAACCTCTGTCTGTTATGAGCGTGGAAAATCTACTCAAAATTCCTGCTTCAGTAATGCTATGAATTAAAAAAATATATAAACTTCTTATATAATTACCAGCAGATACTTGTATTGACATTGCTGCATAACATATTTACACTGAGATGGAAACAAACTATTTCAGCTACTGTTTTGTCCTGCTTGTACCACTCCATTATCAACCTGTTTTAAGTAGAGGCAGTAATCTCTTCAGATGTCTGGTTCCTATCTGCACAATGGTGAACAGTTCTGACTTGCGTTGAATGTTAGTTTATATTAAGAAAAAATTAGCTAGCTAATATTACTGTCACTTATTAGCACAAACCTTTTTTGGCCATAAAACCAATGTTTGGGTGCCTCCAAACACTGGTTTTTTAGCAACCACATAATCAAACTTCAGATTTTCTCATGGAAATGCAGTCTAGTTTATTTACTTATTTACAGCTGAATGGCTAAAACAGCCTTTCATTTCTTTTCAGAAACGCTTCAAATAGTTGTTAGTAATTACAGTATTGAATGATATATAGAACAATACATTGCATTATTTTGCTATATTTTATCACCGCAGGGGTGAAAAGTTCTGACTGGCCTTAGCTAGCCTTGAATGTTAGCCTATGTTAGGAAAATTAGCTAGCGAATATTACTAATTACTGTTACTTAGTAGCACAAACCTTGCTACGTTGCTAATTCACTCATTAGCAAAATAAGCAGGACTTTATCATGGGAAACACTTCCAAAAAAACCACACCAGCAGATTCAGGTTTAACTTATGAGAAGGTACTGTTACAGAGAAACATGAAACCCTGTTGACAAGATTTCCTAGCTGTGGTTTGCTTGCCTAGAAAGACAGAGGTGGTTCGACTTGAGTAATTTATAAAAGCCATAATTCTCCTTGGGGCTGTCAGTTATGTGAACGTCTAGTGAGTGATTTGTGTGCTCTTCACTAGAAACTCCTCATGGGAGTGAATGAACACACACACACACACACCCACACACACACACACACACACACACACACACACGCTTGCACAGACTGTTCTGTTTGCACTGTAAAGTGCAGCCAGTGAGGCAGGTAAGCAGAGCAGATGAGTGTACAGGAGAGTATGGAGCAGTGTGTTTGTGTTTGGGTGAGGTGGGGTGGGGAAGTTACGGGATACAGCCATGGATCAGTTTTCACATTCACTGCATATCTCTGTTGTGCCTGCTCTTCTTATCATCCCTCTTTTTGTCTCTTAGAAGTAGAGATTTGCATCCATGTGTTCGCTAGCCAACAGCTTCATTATGCTGTTCACCACAGAGCCAGAGGCCCTCCCCAGCTATCTTTCTTTCTTTCTTTCTTTCTTTCTCTCTCTTTATGTCTTTGTCCTGGCTACTAACTCATCATACATGCTTTAGGCTCCCACTCCTCCAATACCTCAGATAAACATCAACTCCCCTAGCTCTGCCCATTCTTCCTCTGGGACATGCAGGGCACTGTGTCCAGACAAAAAGAGAGACAAAGAGAGAGAAAGACAGAAGAGAGAGAGAGAGACAGACAGACAGAGAGAGAGAGACAGAGAGAGACAGACAGACGGAGAGAGACACAGAGAGAGACAGAGAGAGAGAGAGACAGACAGACAGACAGACAGACAGACAGACAGAGAGAGACACAGAGAGAGAGCGAGAGAGACACAGAGAGAGAGAGACAGAGAGAGAGAGAGACACACAGAGAGAGAGAGACAGAGAGAGAGTAAGAGATGGAGAGAGAGGGTAGTGGTAGAGTAGGCAGTAGGGAAGGGATCAGTGCCTAAACCCACAGGGTGTGACAGCTTGTGCTGGAGATACTATACTCACCCCACACCTAATCCTACCTGCTGTACAGTGGCCGCTCGAGAAGCCCCTGTCTGTTTGATTCGATTCCAGGAACTGCTCAGAACTTTGTTCTTCTTGTTGTCTCACTCTGGTCGTGGCTAATATCTAACCACAGAATTATTGAGGCACATATAATTGATTATCTATCTATCTATCTATCTAGACAGACAGACAAACTGATAGATAGACAATATTTCTCCCAATTTATAAATAAAAATATTGTTCTTTAAAGCATAATTCTAAAGGAAATGACAAAACATCAAAATAAGAGACATGATGCCGTGTTTACAGAACTTGAATAATTACAGACTGGATAGGACTGGATTAGCTTGTTAACCCATAAGCAGGCTACCAAAATGTTTGTTCAGCAAAACTGGGCACTTAAATAAAGTTTATGTCGGTATGTTTCCGTGCCATTTACTTCATTCACACAAAGTTTGCGACTGCAAAATACAGCGTTTTTTCCTCTTTCAAGGTGGGTGAAGTATGGCTTTCATCTTTTGGAGGGATAAAGTCCTCTGTCTGCTCCTCCTTCTGCCACACTGTGGCTCAAAGTGTTTACAAGCTCTGTTCTGAGGAGGTGCCATGTAACATGATTGGAGCGTGACAGTGTATACCAGAGCTCTGCTTCTCCATGTAGTCCTTGGTTTAACTGCTACTCAATTGGAACAAATTAACAATTTTTCATGTTGTCCATTATAACAAGTCCTGTGCATGTTCAAATATTATTAGTCATGTTTTGACCAAATTCAAATCCGCGTGCTAAAAAAAGAAGATATAGTGTAAGACACGTTGTCTATATTGTGCCACTATACAAACAGTTCCCTCAGCTGCATTTGTGCAATTAGTATTTGGGTTTTTTTTAGAATATACTTATTCATACCAAAATAATCAAATCCATTTAAATGGGAGGCTTTGTCATCACTGACTAGTTTCTTAGAGTCTTAATCGGATTGAATCATTATAAGGTCAGAGATTTGCTGCCCTACCAATCAGGGGCCCATTTGAATCAGAGAGACAGAAAGATGATGAGTCATGGTGTAAAAAATTCAGCAAAGAGGGAAAGAAAACAGCATCAATTCACTGCCTGGACGAAGTCCGAGCCAAAGACCTAAATGAGAGAGCTTAAACAAAGACAGTGGAGAACAGAGTTGGAGAGAAAGAAAGCCAGCACCAAAAAGAGAAACAGGAATGGCGGGGGAAGGGGGGACTAGGCGGATGAGAGTAGATAAAAATAAAGAGAGAGAAGCACGCACTGACTTCACTGGTCCACACAGGGACTGAAAGGATGGATTTCATTTACTTGACTAAAATGCTTGCATAGCACACATAAATATTTTAATATTTTTTTCGGTCTATGAGGTGGACAAACAAAGGAAATAATTCAAATTCCCATCGTTTCATGTGCATTTCAGTATGCAGAGCCAGAACCTGATACACACCGTGTAGTCATGACACTAAGACTGAGCTGCTTTCAGGTGAAGACCGGGGACGAATCATGGTCTTGCTTTCGGGGACGAATCCTGGTCTGGCAAGACCCCAGGGAACAAGTTTCTCTGAAGGCTCCCAAGACCTCTAACAATAACAATAAGTAAATAAATAAGTTAAGATTTAATTAACATTTTATTTAGATTTAATAAAGTAAAAAAATACATTTGCCCTTTAGTGAGCCTTGAGGATCTCCGATTTCTTTTTGGTTTAGCAAAATTAACCTGCTTAACCCTAAGACATATCACTGAAATCGAGAAGGCTTACCCTATACGATCGTGTAAGTCCTGTGTTTGTGCAATAAATTGTTCCAGAGTTATTGTGTGCACAAAAGAGATTATATTTAAAAGGGTTTCCCACAAAAAACACTGCTGAAACTCCATAAAACATCTATATTATTTACATTAGGCGCAAATAAAGTGTGCATTCACTTCCGTGATGGTCCACTATCTAATAAATATATAAATATATACAGTATATATTTTCGTATATTATTATTTTTTTATAATCGTGTTGTGTCGTATTTTTGTAACTGTTGGGGGAAAGTGTTTGACTGCAGGTCATCTGATCAACTTCTTCGGCAGTAATAATGATACCAAGGAAGGTCAAATTCAAATTCCGTCTGGAAATAAGCACATATTTTTATATTGTAATAAGCCGTAGAATGTCCCAGATTGAAATGATATAACAATGGCTATGGACCTTTACACATTTCTAAAGTTAAATCTCTACTGAAAAACACTGAAGACAATTTCATCAAGCGAAAGCTAGAATTTGCTTATAAAAATGATAATATCAAGATTTTACTTGTTTGTTTCACATCAAATAATTACAGAAATAATTAGCACTGGGTCCTCTGAAAAAAACAAAAAAAAACAAAACAAAAATATAAGGCATGAATGTCTAGCTTATGGGATTAAAATGTTATAGCCCAATAAATAAAGGGATGCAAAAGCGCTCATAAATGGCCCAGAGTTTAAAGGCTGACTGTGCAATATGTTTTGTGTCTGTGTTGTAATAGATAATGTGGTAATCACTGAAAACCGGAAGGTCCTGAGAATAGATAACTGTCCTTCATTCAGTCATTTATAGACGTTTAATGACCATTTGTTTAACTGATGGTTCCATTTGCAGCTCTTTTTGTTCCGAGGCCCCCTGTGGCAGTTAGAGGGGTCTGGCAGTTGACCTCCCTTGCGCCGTTGATTGCATGCAAGCACACCTTTCTGCAGTTGCCATCCTGCCCTTGATACATCCAGAGCCACAAAGCTTCTGCTCTGTTTGATCCACAAGGCTGGCTGTTGGTGAGGTTAAATAAACCACCAGGCCTCCTCAAGACCTGAAGTAATGCGTTCCTGCCAGATGTCGATTTCCCTCCTTTATTTAGTTGTTTTTGCCTTTACCTTTCCTGCATCCTAGCTTTAAAAAAAGTCAACAATCTGATTTATAGGAAATGCACCATCTGCTGCTCTCTCCAAGCATTTCATATTCTTACCCTTTTCATTGATCTTTCTTCAGTCTCACCAATACAATATCTATCCTCTCCGCTGCAGAAATCTTTCAACCACAGACACCTATTTTTTTTTAACACCTTTTTAGACACATGTGTTATATCCAAACTATGAGAAACCCAGAATATATAGGCCGGCTTTGTAGACTTACAGGGACTGAGTGTAGCCACTGGAATAGTTGGAGTGGGGTTGAGGGTTGGGAGGAAAAGACATAAAACATGTACATATTTACATTTTGTGATCAAGCTGTGATGCAGCTGGGTGGTAGATTTTAGCAGATATTAGCACAATTCTAATTGTAATTGTAAAATCCTCTGTGGTAAAAAAATGCGGTATCCGGTCTCACTAAGTCACTTTTCATAAACCCTATGCACTACTGATCTGTTATTATATCTGTTACAGTTATTTTGTTATTTCGTTGCACTATTGTTATAGTCTTTTTTTTTCAATTCTCTATTTTCTTATCTTTATTCTTCTTGTTGCACTGAGCATGCTCTTGACAAAAGAATTTTTTCTTATCTTCTTTCTTATCTTCTTCTCTTATCATCTAGATTTTATCCTCTTTAAAATGAGTGGCCGTGGTGAACATGCAGCTCGTCCTGTTCAAAACAAGCGAATGAAAATATGGCAAAACCGACTTAACCTAGAAAGAAATCATTGAATTTAAAGCCAATGCCTACATTTTTTTCCACTCTAATATCATAAGGGGGAGTGCAAGACAAGGACAGACGAGACTGCGTCCATGGCTAGTGTAATGAATTTGACAGTCACTGTGGGAGGATGCACCCAGAAAATGAAGAAGAGAGGGGCATTGTGGTCATTGTTTTAATGCATCAGTAATATTAAAGTAATAAGTATTGTATTAAAACAGACCACGTGTTACTAACTCAAGTAAAATGAATGTAATAGCCTGTAATAATGGTCTGTTGGCCTTTTTAAACAAAATGCCAGAACCACTAACATGTGAAAACACACCGATTTTCAACAAACCCTAAAGAATAATAATGATAATTGAAAATCTGATCAGATTTTAGAACCACTAGCAGATATGAATTTAGAGTACATAGATTTTATGTTTGGGCATCTGAACTTTTCCTTGTTGCTACATGCACGTCAGTTACAGTTTACCCCAGTGCTCCAATGTCACTCACCCACTCGACCTTCGATCTCACAAGAATTTCGTGCCATGACACTGACTGTAGCCCATCTGTTTCTCACCACCCACTCCAACCCCCAGCCATGTCCGGGAACGGAAAGAAACCACCATATAATTTGGGTGGTGGGCCATTCTCAGCACAGCAGAGACACCTTGTAATTCCATATTAGTGTGTGTTGGACTCGGATGCTACACAGCCGTGGCAGGTGTTTCTGATAAAACTACCAGTTTCTCTGCAAAGTAGATGGACCTAATAAACTGACAGTGCAGTGTTTTCTTGTCCCTGGTTGAACTGCAACACAAGCTATTTGCAAATGTGTAATTTATAATGTGGAACTTAAAGGCTAGTCCTTGCTTGTTTATACACAAATCTGCCACAGATGCCAAGGTCAGTTACTGCTAACATAGCTAGCGGCTTTCCATTCTGACCCTGTCGGCGAGCGTGATGTGACGGACCGAGGCAGGCAACATGTTTTTAATGCGCCTTACGGGCGGGCACTGCCGATTTAGATAAATCAGAGTCTGGCTGCAGATTGACTTTGGCATGCTAAGTGAAAGCTTTACGGCTTGAACATAATAATAGATAAATAATCTCCCCAGAGCACAGTGAAAATAAAGTAGCGACATTATTAAACACAGAGCACGCTGGGTCTTTATTACTCTTGTTTCCTCCCGGAGCCGGGTGTGTGGGATGAGGGAGGGTCAGCCGACTTCAAAATTCTGTGCTATTGATTCAGCGCCATTGAGTTTTCAGAGGATGTAGCCCCTGCTTCGAATGCTTGAGAGTGTACCACCTACTTACCCAGTCTGTGTTTCTGATTTATGCTGGCTGACCACATCCTGCAGAACATCCTGACTTTTCAGAGCTGAACCATGTACCAAATCAACAACTTCCCTAGTCTTTTTCCAAAACTGTTTTTTTCTGCTTGAGTTAGTCCTCCAGTCACTTCTACCCTTCCCTTTCTGGGTAATTCTTTGCAATAAAGTATCGAAAATAAAGTAGAGAAAGGTTCATCCGGCCTCATCCCATTTGTGCAGATATTTGATCTGCCAGCACAGATCGGATGAATGGCCTATGGAAAAGATACTTCTTCAGAATTAGAGGGATAATTTCAGTGTATTGATGCTTCGTGTTCAAAAACCTGCAATCCATTTGCAATCTTTTCAGCCTTGCAGATCCATTTAGAGGGACCTGGATAAGGCAAATGCCTCCAGTGAACTTCTTGATTGTCTTGGCACTGCATTTTGGGTCACTGTTGATTTGGTAAGTTCAGTACTTACCCAAAGTGTCACCGCAAGTGCCACCAAGCAGCTTAGACATTTTCCTAGTGGATGGTCTCTTTTAGTAAGAGCAGCAATCAATGAGTTAAACCAATAGGTTAGCTCTTGCTTGTCATTTAGATATGAGCTGGTAAGCTGAAGTTATATAAACTTATATTTTGGGATTGGGGTATTGCTTTGGCTCGCCCATCTATGCTGTAAAGTCAGTGAATTAATGCTAGTAAATACCACGTACAATGAGAATGGTTTCTTGTTTTCAAATGATGCACGCCAGACTGCTAAATGTGCATGAGTGAGTGAGTAAGTTCCAAAGCCATGTTCTCACGTTTTATATCTACAAAGTAACACAGAGTCTTCCTTTCTTACAGCTGAGGCATTCTGGAATGCAGCTGATGAAATATTATACTTCCAGAATTTTACAACTTATCTGAAGCTTCAGGCACTTAAGCTGTTTAGATAATGGAGAGATTTTCCTCCATTCCAGATAATGTCACAAAGCATGTCCCAAAAAATGAATGGATGAATGAATAGACTTCTCTAGTTCTCTGTCAGTTCTTTTGCCCAATATTGTAATGCATTTAAACCATAGTCTGAGCATAATTCCATAGGTCGCATTATCATCATTGATAACAATTATTTTTGTTTTCCCAATGTTACAATGTTAATGGCTTATCAGGTCGCTGCTGCTCGATACAGTTTTTTTTAATCAGATGCCTTTCCAAATCGATGCAGCACTTTCTACCTTCATGCTGTGCCTGTGTCAGCATGCTTATCATCACATGTGAAGCGAAGACTGAATGTAACAGCTTTGCTGCCAGACTGACCTTGTTATTTAGGTGATATATCAGCCCATCACAAAACCTTGTACCAGTTTTGCTCTATAAGGAAGCAAAGTAGAAAAGATCATGTGAGAGGCACCAATTTAATCAGAAAACATTCTTTTTTTTTTAAGGACCCATGTCACGAATATCCAAAATATACTTGCTTTGGTGAAATAAAATAAAGGAGTTTGATACAGTATATGAACACAAACCATTACGTTTCCAGTCTGTGAATGAATACTAATAAAAAAATACTGCATTTGAACTGATTGTTTTTGTAAGGTCACAAAAACCATGTTTTCATATATCCGCATTTTCAGCCCACCAGAGTTTAGACCCACCCATTCACACCCATCTCATGAGGAGTGTTTCAGCCAATTGCTTGTTGAACGAGCCACAATACAAGACAGGCAATAAAACACAGGTCATTAACCCTTTAAGCGCCAAAGTCGCAGAATGGCGACAAGACGTCATCATGAATAAAATAGACTGTAGTTACAAATA
>JBBPCY010073425.1:0-10333 GCA_037974405.1 Brachyalestes nurse | reverse complement strand
CTCTCTCTCTCTCTCTCTCTCTCTCTCTCTCTCTCTCTCTCTCTCTCTCTCTCTCTCTCTCTCTCATTCTCTCTCTCCCTCTCTTTCTCTCTCTCTCTCTCTCTCTCTCTCTCCAGACCTGAAGAGAGAGGCCAGTATCTGTCACATGCTGAAGCATCCCCATATAGTGGAGTTACTGGAGACCTACAGTTCAGATGGAATGCTCTACATGGTCTTTGAGTTGTAAGTGACTGTTTTTTTTTTTTTTTACTATTGAGCTGCTCCGGGTTCTCGCTGTTCAGAAGAATAATTTGGTCTAATCTAAATCAGTTTCATCACTCTTTAGGCAAGACTGTACTGACATGTGAACGGTTCATTTGCTTCCCTAATTTCAGCAGCAAAATGTGTTGCATTAATGAAGAATGGAGTGGGTGGGTTTTTTTAGTTTATGTAAAACTGTGGGTGGCAGAAGACTGAAATATTGGGGAGCTGACTTTGACGTGGCTGATGGACAAGCCAATTAGTTCTTGTGCAGCATGGCCACAGGCAGGCCCGGATTTGTCTTTACACAATTTGCTGTTCAGCTGAGCAATAATTGATGTGACAATTTTTTAATAGGATTCCTCTCCCCTGCAGAAATCAACGCATGAGGCCAAATTTCAAGTCGTGTTAAAGACTGAGTTGTGGATGTCAGAGTATTAATCCATATTGATTCATGTCCATTTCATTTAGTCACCTACTGCATTTTTACACCCCCTTTCTCACTCAGCTGCTCTGTTTGCTGTTATCAGTTCAAACACTTTCCCACCAGTTAGTGCTCTAGCGGCCTGTGACCTTCTTTTGTGTGTCATGTTACAGTTCTGGAAAAAATGAGACCTTTGCAAAAATGTTCTGTTTCTCAGGTTTTGTCTTTTATAGCTATTAAACTGAACAGCTTTTCCTTAATTTTTAAGAACTGCTGACAATACTGTTCTTTAAAGCATGGTTTTAAAGGAAATTAAAAAAACATCAAAATAAAAGAAATGATGCAGTGTTTACAGAACTTGAATAATTCAAAGAAAGCAAATCTCTTGTTCACTCTTAAACAAAATGGCAATAATTACCTTTGACGTACTTCTAGTAACGTTTTACCATCCAACTGGTCTCATTGTGAGAGGAGTGTGTTGATTACAGCAGTGTTTTTATACTTTTCCTCATTAAATAAGATGTGATTCAGGTGATCACTAATCAGTCCCTCATAAAGCAGAATGAAGTGCTTGTGTAGGAATTTAACAGACACTGGCATGGGATGGTTGTCACACTCATAGAGATGCTGATTTAAAAATAAACTGCAGTGCTCTCTTTTTTTCCCCCAGAGCTGTATATTATTTACAATACAAATTTGTATGTGTGTGTGTACCAGTACTACTGCGAAGACAGAACAGAAGTCAAAAATGTCAAATGTCAAAATGTACTCTTTAACAGAAATAGGGCAAGCTGTATATTTGGTAAATATTACACATTCCATTTATTTTATTGTTCTCCAACAGCATGTGTCACATTGGTCCAATCATGCAGTAGCTGATCTTGCCTGTGGTGAAGTTGCACCAGTTTGATGGAATTCGAGATGGATAATAACCCTTAGACTTCAGGAGCCCGGGGCTCATGTCAGCAGTCTATAAGTTTGTATAACGGTGGCAGTTGTGTCACCAAACACACCAAACACACAATTTGCCATCATTTTTAATAAAATTCCTCATGTAACACTTCAGAAATGCTGAAGATAACATCCTGACACTGATCTTAGCGGTGCACAAGGGAACCTCAGCTATAGGTATAAGTAAGGCAATTGGAGTTTTCTTGCCAGTGGATGTGCACCCCTTTTCAGTTATTGAAAACAACAGATTCAGGCATTTCCTCCGGTGCTGGAAACCAGATTCAAAGTGTCTAAATTTTGGTCTAAATGTGTTGTTTTCACTTTATGATGAGGTAGAGGCTAAACTGCTGGAGAACTTGCAAAATACAAAATTCATTGGGGGGGGTTGGGGCGTTGCTAGTGGGATTCTGCGCCGGCCCAAATTTACCATCAGCCCAAATTTATGGTATCCCTCTTGATATTGTGCTTTCGGGAGGGAGGGTGCTGACGGGATTCTGTGCCGGCCCAAATTTACGCTATCCTTCTCGATATCGTGCTTTCGGGTTGGGGGGGCGCGGTTTCCTGACGGGACTCTGTCCAGCCAAATTTGCCATCGGCCCACTGGGCAAATGCCCGGTATGCCCGATGGCCAGTCCAGCACTGGATGGAACATGCGTGTAACAGAGAGGTTTTGACAGCAATGGCGGGGGAAGCTGGTGGCCTAGTGGTTAGGAAGTTGCCCCTGTGATCAAATGGTTGTGGGTTTAAATCCCAGAACTACTAGCGGCACCTTTGAGGCACCCTTAAGTAAAAAAATTATTGACTGTAGCCCATAGATTTATGCGAATAATGGGAGTTTTCCCCCTTTTTTCATGCTTTTTCCTGATATTTTTGTTGAATGTAAAAAGTTATTGAAGTAACACTGAAAATCCAATTGTTCAAAAGAAGACCCCCGAAACATTGTAGTAGTGGGATTAATTCCTACCAATTTTATCACATTTAATGACATTTTATTGTTTTTTTTTCAGGGGAAAAAAAACCTTTCAGGCCAGAAATGATAAATGTCTACCGGTTGAGGCCCCTGTTTAAGTTTAAAGGACTGTTCACAATGCCCTTCCTATGCCATCACATCAGTTGAACCTGCTTCTGGAACTAATCTGGCTCTGCCCCAGCAGCAGTATGGGCTACCTATATTCATTTAAATAGGGTTCATTTGGGCTTTATTAGTAAGTAGTTCTGACTTTTGTTTAGAGTCTTCTGTATCGCTTCTCCGAATTGGATTCTCTTTTTTGCCTTGTTCTAAGACTTTTTTGTCACTCCAGTGGGATTTTTTTCTTTCTATCTGACAAGTTCTTTTCTTTGGGTGAAGCTGTCTGCCTTCTTGGGTTTTGTTTTGTAAGCAGGGCTCAGCCCACGTACATCACACCTGCAGAAGCTGTTCCTCTACTTAACGTAAATGACTTTGAGTTCTCAAGAGATGCAATAAAAGAAGCTTCCTCAGGCGCCCTTATGTTACTCCCACTAGGCACTCTCAGAACAGCCTTAGCCAACATAAACAACAGACAAGCAAGTACAACAACAAAACAAACAAAGTCACATAAAAAAAAGGCTGAAAAATGCAGAAATCGACATCAAACCAACTCTAGGATGTTTGGGAACAGATTGATAATGATGTGCTTGTATACAGGTTTATAATTGGATGTACAATTTTACACATAGCAACTGATTTTTAATTTTTTTTGTAAGGTAAAAGTTTGTGTGTCCTACCAACCCAATCTCACGAGTTTTCATGCAGCCATCACAAAATACAATGTAATCAAAATACGTGCTGCAATCACAATTTACGGCTTTTTTTTGTGCTAGGACAACGCTTCACTTTTTCGTGTTAGGACAACGCTTCACTTTTTCGTGCTAGGACAATTCTTCACTACCCTGTATTAAAATGTGCAGTGCGTAACACCGCCAGTATCTTCGCAAGCTGGTGACTGTTAGGGTTAGGATTAGGGTTAAGGTTAAGGTTAGGGTTAGGATTAGGGACTTTCCCTGTCTCACAGCATTTCAACCTGTTTCAACCGCTTTGCAAACAAAAAAGGTAAGGAATCAACTTATTATTTCCCTCCTACTGTCCCTCAGTCAGCAGTTACCGCTGATACTGGTGGTGTTACGCAGTGTGCATTAAAATACAGGGTAGTGAAGCGTTGTCGTAGCACGATAAAAACCCTAAATCGTGATCGCAGCACGTATATTGATTACACTGTATGTAGTGATGGCAGCATGAAAACTCGTGAGACCGGGCTCGCCCCACTTATATCAAGATATTATCAATATACTAGGTACACCCTGTCAATGATATGCGATACCAGACCATCCACCTTACAAATTCCTAGCAACCACCTGGAACACCATAAACACTTTTCTAGATAAACCTGCAGCATTGTGGTCTTTATGGTCACAAACATATGTAATAGAATGAAACAACAAAGGCTAAGCAGCATGAAACAAGGGTTGATTTTTCTCCCACATATGTCTTTTGGTTGATTGTGGACATATTCACACACAGACTCAGAATTGCTCAGAGCTGCTGGCTAGCTGGCTGTAGAAAGTGAGCTTTAACCCGTTCTGGTGATGTTGAACCCACACCTTTTCAAGATTCTGTTCATATCCTAGCTACGCTCTCAAAGTGGTCACACTACAAGCTACTTTTTTTAAAAGCTATTTAAATATCTATTTGTTCCTCTATTAGAACAATATAACAATTAGAGTATGATTAAAAAAAAGAAATGGGTTATCATTTACATACTTGTTAAAAATGAAACTGTATGTAAAATGAAAAATGTTTCAGATGGCTAAAATAATGTTTTCACTGGTGCCAGACTACTATAGGGTTAGTCTACAATGATGCCCTAATGAGGTAATATTATTTGTAGTCGCCTAACCTGTTCACAGAAATCTGTAAACTTAAGTGAAAAATGGCAAATAGAGGAAAAACACACAAAAATAACACTATGGCAATGTGAGTGGATTGTGCAATACAGCTAAGAGGTGGAATCTAAATAAACAGCAGACCCAAATACTGCCTCTTACTGTGATGACACTCTAGCAGGTTGTGAAGTGGGATAACCTGTGGGACTAACATTTATGACCGCAAAGGCAAAATGTGAAAACTATGAGACTTGACAGCTGTGCTATAATGAGATAACCGAGCTGGCCGGCTTGTGATGAAACAAAAGCTGGAGAGGCTTTTATGCCAAATATGACAATCATTAATACGCCATAAACGAATGCTAGGTAACTACCTTCCTGTCAGAATTTCACACTGCCCACCTGCTCAGATATGTCCGATACTTCAGGGCATTTCAGTTCTTCCGCCCCCTTGATTTTTTCACTTTTTGCAACTTTTTGTTTTTCGTGGTGGTGCAGATGGTAGTGCTGTTGCTTCTCAGTAAGAAGGGTCTGAGTTTGATTCCTTCACAGGTCCGTCCTGGGTGGAGTTTCTAAGTGTTTCTCCGGTTTACTCCCACAGTCCAAAAACCTCAGGTTAACAGGAGATGCTAAATTGCCCACTGAGGATAAAAAGCTTGGATAATGAATGGGTAATTAATTTATGATATCTGCTACTTGTAGTATTTTTTGGTCAATGTCTGTCACTCTATTGTTTGTGTGTGTGTGTGTGTGTGTGTATGTATATCCACAGTGTTCTAATATTTATTTATATATTCACTCTGTACATATATACATAAATATGCTCACTGTATACATACATACATATTATCTAAGTTTACATACAGTTTACATACATATAAGTATACATTTTTTACAATACACATGAACATATTTTTATATTCCTAGATTGTATAGTGCACATTTGTATTTTTATTCTACTTTATTCTATTCTATTGTTTAAAAAAAACATTTATTTCTCTCCCCTTTCTGCCATGACAATGCAAATTTGTGGGACTAATCAAGGTTTATTTAGTCTTATCTTATCTTATGTAATGCACTGTGTAGAATACCTGCCTGTAAGATCATACAGATTGCCCAGTTTCATATCGGCATGCTAAATGTGAGGCTAATTTTTTAGTATATGACCTTCGTTAGCTGACCAGCGTCCTTCAGCAAATCAGGGCTCACTGGTGACTTTATATATGTACAAGGTGCAGACCTGCCCGATTATCCACTCTGACGCTGTCCTAACCGCTCATCATTGCTCTTTTCTTCTGGAATAGTGGACTGAAGTAACGGATGGAGTTGGAGATAAGTTTGTGAACTCCCTGCGTTTGAAGTGCCTGCTCTGTAAATGTACAAAAGGCTAATATCTCAGTGGCTGCAGAGATTCCTTTTCATTGTAGAAAGGAAATTAAATATTTCATTGACAGATAACTTCCACCTGCAGGCTGGTGATTAGTTGCCTGAGGGCCTCTTTGACTTCTTCTCCAACACTCCGTGACTTCAACCTGAGGGAAAGCTCAGGCTCAGACCATAAGGTCCTTTCCCGAATGGCTGCTAACTGACTAACATTTCATCTGAGGTTATATGGTGCCAACAAACCACCGTATGTTTGGTCATTAGTGGCATTCTTCTGAAGCTGAATGTCACTAACGACCCACCATGCGCTTGAAGAAAATGTCAGGATATTTAGCAATATTTACACCTTTTTAAAGGTTAATATTGCAAAAGAATGCACTGGATTACACTAGGCCTCTTCGAAACATTGATGGAAACACAGTATGGTCTACAGCCTCTCCGTTTCAGTGTGTGTGTTTGTGCATGTGTGGACTATAGGAAGACTATAGGAGAGTGATGAGTCATTTCATAAAGGAATGCGTGTCATCGATCAGCATTACTGTATCTGTGTTTAGAGGCCATGTTTTGGCTCGCAGTGAAAGTACAAGTAATTTCTTTTTTTTATTTCTTTGCTTTAGATGTTTTGCACCTAAAACGTACACAAAACATCTAGAACTCAACCCAGTTCTTTGCAGCATTGCTTTGGGTGCTGTCCCCATTAACCTCCTCTAGGGTCAGCTTCTGGAACCCTCCAAGTTAATTTTTCAACTCCTTTTTAAAGGACTGGCACCAGGAGAATATGAACCGATGCATATCAGTGAAAACAAAACATCATATATTTCCACAAGACAGATACTATTTGTTATAACATGATAGTTGCAGTGACAATTGGAAAACACCTTACCTCACACAAAGCTCAGATTCCACCTGCTGATCCGTTTTACAGTGGTTGTGGACAGGCCCAGCGTCTCGCATCTGAATGAGCTAAAGGGGGACAGTGGCTCTAAATCGATTAGAAAAGATGAGGTTAACTGAGTCAGGTGTGATTTGTTAAGGTTGAACTCACAGGTAGGGCATGGTGATATATCAAACCTCGGCCTTCTGCCTTATCCCACCACCTCATCTTCCTGGAGTCAATAGCTAGTTTATCCAGGACTAAAGCTTAGCCTTGACCTTCTAGTCCATCACTGCTCATTTCTGCCCTTTTACGCGCGGCATCCTTCACCTCCGAGCCGGAGCTACAAACCACTGCTTTGTTTTGGGGGTCTGACTCCCAGTCAGACTGACTGATGATCTGGAGAAAAGGCAGTGGCTGTGTGACGGACCGCAGCCGTGTGTGTGTGTGTGTGTGTGTCTGGCTACTGATGCGTGCTGATTACCAATAACACTGCTGCCTCTATGCTGTGGGAGCAGCTGGCTGGGGCGAAGATTCTAACTCTCTTTCTCCGGCATAATCCAACATTAATCATTTACCACTTGAAGCTTATTGAAACAAGAGGAGGAATTTTGTTCAAAGCCTTCAATCCATGCCACATTTGTCTTTCTAGAAGTAGAAGGAACATATTTTAGTATGATTTGAATGCAAGGAAAGTTAGCACTCTACTTTGGCGGGGGAAAAAAACAAAGAATAAAACAGAAAGTCAGTACAGAATGTAAACATAATTCATTAAAGAAACTATGTCACTCCAACGATGGTAATGACTCTAAAGCCTCAGAACCTACTCTTTTACACCCAGAACCTGGTGCATTACTGCCACACCTTTAGTGCTACTGTTCAGGCTTTGCACCATTCACACTTAGTGTACTTTGCTGGCATGAAGGCATTCACATTTACCATGAAAACCCTGTTAAACAGCATCTGACATCCTCAGCTTGGCCTGGAAATGGCTCTTTAATTTCTGAATAATATACACAACACACTCCTGCTGCGTTTTTAGGGAAACCTGTTCAAAAGTGCAGTAACAAAATGTCTAAATTGTGGCCTTATAAGATCACAAGTTCTGTCCTATCAGTTGCCCAGAGTCCAACAGAGTGACCTTTGGGTGGGTAGGATGGCCCTCCCTCTCCCCATCATTCAGTGTAATGCTAGAGTGTCTGTTAGCTGACATAACAGAATGCGTGATGTGTTCTCCTCCGAGCGTGTTGAGCTGTTCGATGACACATGACTCAGAGAAAGCGTATGCCCTTGGTAGTATAGTGTAATCCTGAGAGTCCTAGATAGTGGATGACATTGAAGATAAAACTGGGGAAAACAAGAAAAAAACACATAAAAGTTCCACTTTGAAGAGATAACTATCTAAGGTCCGTTTTTATTTAATATGTGAGCCAGTAAATCTTATCAGTTCTATGCTTTTAGAAGCCAGGGAAGCATTCATTGCAAACTATGCAAAACACAACAACAATGAAGAATCTGGCTTATGCCAAAAACGCTCTCTGGTGTAGCAAATTTTGAGCAGCAGGAATTCGAAGTGCGGTAGAAGATCTCACACAGAATTCAAATGAATGAGCTGATACCGGTAAACACGCTGCAAGGCCTTGAGAGGCTTACATGACACTTTTAACCAGATGTTGCTGCAGCTCATCTTAACACATTCACTGCCCTCTTGATTAGAAACTCCTACATTACCATTTTCCAGCCTCTCTTTGTCCTTCAATTTAAAAAAAGCCAGTTTGTTTCATGATAATACCATGATAGTACCTTGATAGACAAATGGGCTACAGGGAGGGGGTTCAGTAAAGTGGCCAGTAAATGTTGGATGAATGAAGCCCATTTGTTGAATCACAATTTACACTGGCCATCCTCTCAGTGGTTGGTTTGTGACCACTCATACCACTCAAATCAGCACCACACACACTATCATGGTACTATCATGTCAAGTCACTGCTAGGAATGGCCCATCACCCAAATAATATCTGGACCGCAGCATTCAGAAACTGAGAAACGATAAATGGGGCTATGAGCTCATGCATTTGAGTGATATGAGTGGTCAGAAACCAGCCATTGAGAGAATGGCCAGTGCAAATTGTGCTTCAACAAATGGGCTACAGTCTTTAACCAAGGAGGGGGATTCAGTAAAGCGAAGCTCAATAACAGTTTTAAAATGCTATGGATGTTGTCTTAAGGTTCACTTTATTAGTTCATTTCGTGACTTGAACCTTTTTAGAGAAGCCAGAGATTGAGGTAATAAAGGCATCAGCTTCAGCAGCCGAATTTGGCCAGAAATCATAGCAAACTGATGTCCCTTGAAACAGGACCTTAATTTGTTCCTTTTCAAAGGGCTCACTTTTCATCCATATATATGAATAGGCCTGAGCGCCCAAATTTGTGCTAGAACTGTAAAATTATCCTTGTGAAATGATAATGTCTCTTCAGACCTCAAGTGAGGCCTCACCCTTCCCCTCTGGAATCCGCCTCAAGTCCTTTTATAATCTGTTTTGAGCGTGTGGGCAAGTGTGCTGTCTACCTGACTTTCCGGTTAGTTTCTTCCCTCTAACATAATCACCTTAGATAACCTCCTCCCCGGCCAACATAATCCACACTTCTGACACTCATTACAATCAACAACAGGTTGCAAGTAATTATCCAAGGCCTCAGGTCACTGCTCAGCCATCCCGGAGGAGTTCAAGGTTGCTAAGCTTAACTGTCAGTTTTTTTGCGTACTTTGATCACTTGGAGTGTACCTGCAGTGCACACGATCCAGGCTAAATCAACAAGCTGCGTCTCGGGCCAAGATCAGAGGTGTTTCACAGCTTTGCGCAGGTGCTTGCCTTAAAAGGGCTACTTTTCTATACTTTTTACTCTCCTTGAAGTGCACTTAGAAGGTTTGCGTGGATTTATGTACAAAGGAAAAGAGTCGTGAATCAGTTTCCATGACTTATATGAGCTCACTTGATCCATGTTAGTTAAACAGGCTTTTGTTATTGTGCCTTTAAGGCTAAGCTTTGTAAACTGCCTTTGTTTCTGGCGTGGGTTTCCCCCGGGGTCTCCAGTTTCTCCCAGAGGATAAATTGGAGATTCTCATTTGACAGTGTGTGTGTGTGTGAGTGAATGGTGTGTGTGTGTGTGTGTGCACCCCGGGTGTGTTCCTGCCTCGTGCCCGTAGACCCTGGTATAGGCTCCAGGTACCCGTGATCTTAGTGCGGATAAAGCAGTTACTAGGGCATTAACGACTTCAGATTTTTTCAAATCGACCTTTCCGTCAATAAAGTCGAAGTCCAGTCGACAAGTCATTTGATGACATCACACAACACGGGTGTCCAACAGTGAGCAACTTTTTTTTAAGTTCTCTGTAACATTAGCCTTCGGCTTGTACTGGGGCCAAAGGTCTCACATCTTTAAAGAGGAAATTAACAAGCAGATCTGTGATCGGCTGTTTTTTCTCATCAGTCAGAGGCTTTTCTGTAAAACTCCTCCGCTCCTCTGGACTGGACGACTCCTGCAGTGCAGCATCACCC
>JBBPCY010073424.1:7500-10334 GCA_037974405.1 Brachyalestes nurse | reverse complement strand
GAGAGGTGCAGAGAGAGAGAGAGAGAGAGAGAGAGAGAGAGATACTGATGCAGAGGGGGGTAACTGACCGTTGCGGCTGTACTGTTTGACTGTAGAGGCTGAGAGCTGGATGCGTTCGGTTGGATTATTCTGAGGAAAAGAAAGATTCTGTAGATCCATTAGATCCATCTCAGTGTTCAGGATATGAACCTCCAAATCTGCACACACACACACACACACACACACACACACACACACACACACACAACATTGTTAGTAATTTGGCATCATAAATACTAATAGTAATAATAATAGTAATAGTAACAGGGTTACTATTACTATTACTATTATTATTACTATTACTATCTACCTTTCCCCCGAAACTTATCTGTCTCTCAAATCACATCCAGCTCTTCCTTAAGCTGGTACAGACTAGTTTAGATGTACAGAAGGTTCCCGAGTTACGACACAGATCCGTTCCTTCGTCAGTGATGTAATCCGAATTTTGGTGTAAGTCGAAACTCACCGTAGCCGAAGTAACTCACTGATCCTAACGCAGTTGTAAAATCATAAAAACACACAGAAGAAGGAAAGCCACAGAAGAAGGAAAAGGAAACCTCCCCCACAAGATTACTGCATATTCTTCCACCGCACACGACCAAACTAGTCTGCCCGCGTAGTCCGTAAGCACGAGGCTAACAGTGTGCGTCGAGTGGGAGTGGCAGTGAGCGTCGTAAACTTGAAACGTTGTATGTCAAAACTGTTGTAACTCGAGGACCTCCCATAGTTTAGAACACAGTATAACTTACGATAGGCCATTCAGGGCTCTACTTCCTATTTTGATTAAGTGTTGACACAATTACAGAGGATTCTGATCCAATATCAGTACTCTCCATTAATTTAGTTCATTTTTAGAGCTCAGAGTAAGTCATAAACCACATGCACAAGTCTGTGCCACATTAGAGAAGAGCTGAATGCAAGTTCAACAGAATAAACTTAGATAAAGCTGTATTGATATATCATGATTAATGCGGAAATGACATGGATGTTTCAATGAAGTAAACTAAATGCAGCACATTTTTCAGTGAGCAGCTGTAATGTGGACCCACACACAGGTCTCTAGAGTTTTAAGTGTTTACTGCTACACACACACACACACACACACACACACACACACACACACACACAAGGGGTTAGTGTTTTACTGTCACACACACAGACCCGCAGGCCCATCCTCACCGATGTTGTTGCCGTGGTCACTGAAGCGGTTGCCGTACATGTTGTTGGCCAGCAGGAAGGCTCCCTTCTCCATGACGTCCAGCAGCATGGTGGCAGTGTGAGCCTGCTCCGAGCTGTTCATGTCCCGCCACGACTCCAGAGCCTCCGCACGCAGCAGATTATCCACCGTCTGGACCACCGCCTGCACACACACACACACACACACACACACACACACACACACACACACACACACACACACACACACACATATGGGGACAAAGAAGCACAGAGATGAATAGAAAGATATGTGCATGATCACACACTCCCCCAGACACACACACACACATACACACACACACACACGGCACACAAATATATGGGCAGAAATAAGCACAGAGACAGATAGAAAGAGATATGCATGATCACAGACACACACACACACACACACATCACACAACCTAATAAACACCAGAAAATATTATGATATTTTTGTATATTTATAAGATTTTGTGTTATATTTTTGCAGCCATTTATCGATGTTATGAACTCCACATTTTTCAAAAAAGAAGTGTTTTACATTGACTCACCCTAAAAATATAAGCATAACTATCTAATTGTGTTTTCTTTTTTGCAAAATATTAAGCCAACCAAACTCTTTATAGTTAGATCATATTCTGTTTGGTTAAATGTACATTTATACTGCATATTTAAAAAGTGTTGTGATAAAAAAAAACATCAGCAGTCAGCAACTCCCAAGCATAGGGAGATATGAGATATGGATGCAGATGCTACATTTGAAACTAGTCCAAAGGCACCAAAGTCTTGACTGGATAATCTGATCTTGAGTCACTCCATTCATCAAACTATCCTTTATATTATTTTGGCATGTCTTTGTCATTTCAAACCATCAAAACACCCATAAAGAAAGTGAGAACGAGGCACAGACTCGATTCTGTTGATGCAAAAGGCAAATTGAATGGAAATGCAATTCATTACGCAACCAACTACACAATTAATGATCCTCTAGCGTAATTACATTTAATCGGCATAGAGAAACAACAGTGGGCTAATAATTCTAGATTTCTCGGTGTTAATACACAAACTCACATCTGAACAGCGTGAAACTCAATGCCATAAAGCAGCTTGAGCACCTCAAGAGCCTTGGCAAAGCACAGCACTCATCATCTCACATTGCAAACGCTGCCCTACCAGAGAACTCCATTATAAATGTCATTAGAGGCGGCAGAAACAGCACACAAAGACAGCCTCGGGCCACACATACAGTTTACAAAAAAATACAGCGCGATCCTGCGTCTCGCACACACACACATATGCGGGCGAAAACACAATCTTCAGTGCTAGTTTTCTAGTGTGACTCCAGTGAGAGGGCGGATGGAAAGAGAATGGAAATGCGCTAGGACTGAACACCCCCCCAGCAGAGCAGGAGCTGCGAGTCATATCACTGTTTGACGATGAAAAAGAAAAAAGAGAGAGAGAGAGAAACAGAGAGAGAAAGTGAGAGGCAGAGTACCTGAATATACGCACGGCAGGTCCGCTCTCTCTTCTGTAACTGCAAGGCAGAATATAATAGCACACACACACACACACACACACACACACACACACACACACAC
>JBBPCY010073424.1:0-5000 GCA_037974405.1 Brachyalestes nurse | reverse complement strand
GGAGATTCTGTGGCTGGAAAGATTTAGAAAGTGTGAAGAACCACAACAAAATGCTGTAATGTGGAAAGTGACACACAAACACACACACACACACACACACCTACTCCATCTCTAACACATAGAACCACATACGCACGCACACAAAAACACCCGCTGATGTCCCAGGCATGAAAAAGTCCTTTTAGTTGCGAGAGGAGCCTTGGGGGAGCCACCTTGCCTCGCCTCATTTTCAGCTAAAGTTTGACTATTTACCCAGCTCGGTTCAGAGAGAGGACAACACGGTGCGATCAAACGGCAGACACAAACAGCTCCCAAAACAGAAATGAGACAACAAGAGAGAGAGAGAGAGGAGAGAGAGAGGGAGAATTGCATTCCATAGAGGAGGATCAGAGTGCTGGAGGTTTTCATGTGGTTCTCTCTCTCTCTCTCTCTTGCTCTAGTTCTCTCTCCCTCTGCTGCTCCGTCCACACTAGATTGGTTTTGAAAGCTGTGCCAGGATGCACCAATTAAGCCAGCTGCTAATTTAGCGTGGCTGTCACTTCAGCATAGGGAAAAAAGCGTACAGAATAAAGGCTCTCTTCATATGTTTTCTAAGCAGGTGGGGAGAGAGGGGTGCAGCTGAAGGAAGAGCCCTTCTTCCTCGACTAGAGAGCCGTTTGATGCCTAGTTTGTTTGGCAAGAGCGGGGGGTACTCTTGTCTGTGTGGCGCCTTCCTTTTTGTTCTGTTTTTCTGGCGGGCTACTCCGCACTGGGATCGGAGACCACACTTTAATTTTGCTGAGGATTTTCCTTTCATGCAGGAGTTGTGATGGAAAGCCTGGTAGAGACTGGGGAATGAGAAAAAGAGAAAGAGAGGGAGAGATAGAGAAAGATGGATAGGAGAGAACATATGCACATAGGGTATGGACTGGATGATATGGCCTCCATTTATTTTAGATATTTTTATATCCCACTCAGAACTAATGACCAGTTTTCAATCCCCAAGGGAACCCAAATTTGTTTTCTTTCTAAGTAGGTTAACCTTGTAGGTGAACACTTTACATGTACGGAGTGTGTGTATAACTTTCCAATGACTGACTTATGTCCACAAAATTGTGAATCTTTTGATGCTGACTCTCTCTCTCTGTTCACATCAGAGAAACATACCTAAACAAAGCCTCCATCTGTAACTTTTACAAGAATTTTACCTTCTTAAACACCTTATTAACGCTGGAGACAGTTTTTACTGAGTCATGGACACAGTGGTAATAGTCTTCAACACAACCTTCATGTGCAGAGCCTGTTTCACTCATTTTTCTCGAGCTGCTGTGTTTAGTTCTGCTTCAGTGGTGTAACAGGTTTGGACTGAAGGCTGTTTGCTGGATGTTTGAGTAAAACACTCAATTTTAGCATCATACAAACATTTTCAGTCCCTGGGAGTTGAAGTTTGAATAGTATTTTGAGGCCTGAGGAAAACAGAAGGCTTATTTGAGCATAAAATGAATAATATATTGTCGCTGCTTGAACAAGACATGTTCAGAGCTTTGAAGTGAGGCTTTTTCAGATTTACAGTACAGTTGCAGAGCAACGACATACTAAGCCATACTCTGACATAATGACATCCATCTTTAAAATGGACAATAATATGTTGCAAAGCTAAAAATGGAACAAACGGCTGTCTTGATACAGAATGCTGGATACATGGTGGTGTACATTACATTTGAGCCACATCAGCTAATGCAAGCCTAATAACACGCCCCAGTGATTTAATGAAAATTTGGTTTTGCATTGAACTAACTCTAATCTCATCCACTGGTTTCCAGGAAGCAAAGGGAAGAAAAGTTACCTAGCTTACTTTATTCCTCAAACAAAGATAGTCAATCAAACAGCTAATGAATGATTGAATGAAATAATTAAAATCAGTGAACCAATCAACCAACCAATCAATCAACCAACCAACCAACCAACCAACCAACCAACCAATCAATCCATTCACATCCATTTGTACATCCAATCAACATATAAAATTCTCACCGAGTGACCCTTTGGGACAAGGTCTGTCCACAGTCTCTCCACTCTGTGTGGTGGGCCACTGGACCCCACGGGCAACGGTAGCCTCACACAGGAGGGCCTCAGGGCCTGGAGGGGGCCGTGGGGGCCGGCGTGTCACTGGCACTGTGGCAGTGATAGGTCGCAGATCCGGGGCTTTATTAATCGCCCCAATAGGGTGGGAGGTGGGGGGCAGTGGGCGAGTGGTGGAAGGGCTGGAGCTCGAGGAAAACGGCCGAGCCGGAGTGGTGCTGGACGACTGTGTGGTGGCCAGAGAACCTGAGAGAGAGAGAGAAAAGAAGAGGTAGGTTAGATTAATATGAGAGAACGAGGAGAAAGAAAATGTGAGAGAGAAAGAGAGAGAATAAAGGGAGGCAGAAACAGGGAAAACGCGAGAGAAATAGAGAGAAGGGAGTTGAAAGAGAAAAGAAAAAAGAGAGGCAGAAAGTACAAGCAATCGTGAGTGGGGGGGGACACACTTCATATCACATATCACAGACCTAGGGGAAAGGTTAGTGGACGTTTGAGGACGCAGTCAGAGGAAGAAACAAAGAGAAGAAAGGAACAGCTAAGCGTTTGATGTCTCACACAAGTGCAAATCCAAAAGTTGGTTAGACAATAAGTGAGGCAGCAGAGGCTTTTGAACATCTGCCTGCTTTAATTTATGTATATCACTGATTTAAAGTCCCTCTCAGGAGAACATTGTGGGGGGGGGGTGAGGTAGAGTGAGGAAGAAACAGAAGCAGACAGAGAGAGGGAAAAAGACAACAAGAGAGACAGAGATATGAATAGAGAGAAAAGGTAGAAAACAAGATAGAAAGACAGAGCTGCCGACAGAGAGAGAGAGAAAGAGAAAGTTGAGGGGAGAAAGAGAGAAAAGGGATAGAGAAGGAAGATGAGAGTGAGGGAGAGAGGTAGAGTCAATAAGAGAAAATAGAAGAGAAAGAGATAAAGGTAAAAGAGTGAGGGAGAGAAGTAGAGACAACAACAGAGAATGGAGGGGAGGAAAAAGGGAGTAAAAGGAAAGAGAAGAAAGAATGAAGGAGACGGAGAGAGTAGAGGGGAGAAAGAGAAAAGGGAGAGAGAAAATGAAGTAAGAGTGCAGGTGAGAGGTAGAGACAGGAAGAGAAAGTAGAGGGGAGAAGGAGAGAACACGGAAAAGAGATGAAAAAGAGGTCAAGAAAAGAGAGTGAATAGAAGGAAGAGAAAAAGGGAAATAGAGAAAAGAAGAAAGAGAAAGAAGTAGAGATAAGAGTGGAGGGGAAAATAAGGGAAAGAGAAAAAAGGCCGAAGAGTAAGGGAGAGAGGTCGAATCAAGAAACGAAAGTAAAGGGGAGAAAGAGAGAAAAATGAAAGAAGAGAAAAAAGAATAGGAGGGGGAAAGAGGGCAAATGGGCAAATAAAATAAAAAGTAAGGGAGAGAGGTAGAGAGGAAGAAAGATAAGTATGAGAGAGAAAGAGTTAAAGAGAGTGTGGGGGAGTAGAGAAAGGAAGGGAGAAGAAAGGGAGAAAGAGACACTGGCGAGAAGAGAGTAGAATGAATAATTGATCAGATATCAGATATTTCACAGTAATCTGAGAAAACCGTTAGCGACGGTCGCTAATGAAGGCATGAAGGGAACGAACTGAAAGCACAGAGAGGAACATTAACAGAACATTAACTACCTCAGACAGATAGATCAACCTGTCTGTCACTCCGGCTCCGCTCTCTCTCTCCCTCTCTTTCTCTCTCTCTGTCTCTCTGTCTCTCTCACTCTCTCGCTCTCTCTCTCCCTCTCTTTCTCTCTCTGTCTCTCTGTCTCTCTCACTCTCTCGCTCTCTCTCTTTCTCTCTTTCTCTCTCTCTCTCTCCCTCTCCCTCTCTTTCTCTCTCTCTCTCTCTCTCTCTCTCTCTCTCCCTCTCAGTTCAATTCAGTGCTTTAGTGGCGTGACAGATAGTCGTGCACTTAGTAGTGGATTTCAGCGTTTGAGACCATGAAAGAATAATAAGTATCATGACAAGACTGTCATTACAACGACTATGCATTAACAATACCCCTTTCCCACAATCTCTCTCTCTGTCCCC
The DNA here is from genome assembly GCA_037974405.1 of Brachyalestes nurse. Lineage (NCBI taxonomy): Eukaryota > Metazoa > Chordata > Actinopteri > Characiformes > Alestidae > Brachyalestes > Brachyalestes nurse. Next base: position 908 of record JBBPCY010073424.1, on the reverse strand, counting down.
CTCTCTCTCTCTTTCTCTCTCTCTCTTTCAGCTCCACTCAAGGGTGCCTTACTGACACGATCAAAGCATTTAAATCTGTTTATCGCACAGAGCTTATTAATCAGTCAGTATTCTTGCACATGCACAGAGGTAACAGCACGCATTTCTACACATTTCCAAACGTACCCAGACCCCCTCCATCTCCAGTGTGTGTGTTCAGCTATTTTAAGGCGCCAAGGACAGGTGTTTAGTTGTGCACACACAGCTTGTGTAACATCCAAAGAAAAGCACTGACCAATGGAATAGAATTCTGGAGCATCTGCACATAAGCCTAAGGTCACCACGCCCAATGCCAAGCGTCAGCTAAAGGGGTATAAAGCTGAGGGGCTTTATTGGGTATTTACTGGGCATTACTGGGCTTGATTGTGGAGCAGGGGAACTGGGTTCTCTGGAGTGCTGGATGAGCTGGAGCGTTGTTTGTGATCCAGAGCTAATCATCCAACATCAGCTCCTGACCTCACTAATGCTCTTGTGCTGCAATCAAGTCCTCACAACAACATAGAGTCCTCCCAGAGGAGTAGAGACAAAAAGGGGACACACTCCCTAAGGGGACATCTAGTTGCAGTGTCTACAAATGTTTTTAGATCTATACAGCTCTGGAAAAGAATAAGAGACCACTGCAAAAATGTTTCTCAGATTTTATCTTTTAAAGGTGCAAATATTAAACTGAAGAGCTTAGTTTTTAAGAACTGCTGACAATATTTCTTCTAATTTCCGAATAAAAATATTGTTCTTTAAAGCATAATTTTAAAGGAAATGACAATCCATCAAAATAAGGGAAATTATGCAGTATTTACAGAACTTGAATAATTCAAAGAAAACAAATCTCTTCTTCACTCTTAAACAAAATGGCAATAATTACCTTTGAG
>JBBPCY010073423.1:0-10334 GCA_037974405.1 Brachyalestes nurse | reverse complement strand
GGGGACTTTTATGTTTGATTAGTTACAGCTGTGTTTAGTTTAAGTTAAGCATTTGTGTTTGGTGATTGGGTTTTGGGCTTGGTGTTTTTGTATTTAAGTTCAGGTTGGACCGACCTTGGTTGTCGTCCACCCTCACTATATGTCTGGTATTGAAAACTCAGGGCTTGTTTTATTTTGGGTTCTCAAACCCTTTTTGTTTTGTGTTTGGAAATAAATGAGAACGAACAGTATCACTGCCTCTTGGTGCTTTTATGCACAACCTGGGCAGCCAGACGTGACCGATGGACCGACCATCCAAAACAGGGAGCAGGCTGCTCCTTAGCAGCCTGGCAGAATGGGGAACTTTCCCCAGAGCAGAGCGAGCGCATGATGGCGAAGTTCGTAGGCTGGTTGAAGCAGCAGCGAGCAGGACACGGCCAAGGTCGGCCGGAAACTCATCCGGTGAAGAGGACACGGGTGAAGGCGTCCGATTTGAGCCCCCCAGCACAGGTGCTGGAGGCTGGGGCTCTTTTGAACCTCAAACCACGCCGGAGAGGCCGGGACAACGAGGCCACCATTCCTGCTGCTGCTTCTCACAGCAGCTCTGCCTCAGCGCTCGGGAAGACCAAGCTGCTCTGCCAGAGCTGCGACAACGCGCGGACGTGACTGCAACATGAGAGGGTCTCGCGGAGGCACCTAGTGAACGTCTCGCGCCGTCCGCTGCGATTGAGAGAAGGTGGATTCCCTGCCGCGTCAAGAGTGTGGGCTCGCCTGCCACGAGCCGCCACGAGCCACCACGCCTCAGCCTCGAGTCAACGCGCCTCAGCCCCGAGCCGGTGTCGCTCGCCAGCGTCGAGCAGCCGATGTTGACCACCCCAGAAACGCAATCAAACTGCTGCGACCCGTCCCAGCTCCCCGTAGAAGCAATCCACCACCCCAAAGGGCTTTATCCACCCAGGCCAGGTAGTGTAGGTGCAGGGGAGCTCCTCGGTCCTTTAGAAGGGTCCAACCATATTACCCCCGCCAATGCTACCTTGTAGCCTGGTTAACAAGACCGCTAGTCAGTTAGCCGAGCCCAGTAGCCAGGAGGCTTCTGTAGAGAGGATTGAGGAGGCTACAGAGGGGCTGGCTGCAACTAGCTGGGGGAAAAAAGGGGGCTTAAGAGAGATGCAGGGCCTTTAGCTGCACAGTCCAGTCCAGTTTATTGTTCAGATGAACACCAAGGTACCTGTAGCTCTCCACAGCCTTAATGTCCATGCCTTGGATGTTCAGTGGTTGCAGAGGAGGATGTTTCTGCCTGCGGAAGTCTACCACCAGCTCCATGGTTTTTCCAGTGTTGATCTGGAGGTGTTCTGTTGGCACCAGCCCACAAAGCCTTGGGTCAGTTCTCTGTACTCCTTGTCTTCCCAGTCAGTGATGAGGCTGACTATTGCAGAGTCATCAGAACTTCTGCAGGAAGCAGATGGTGGAGTTGTGAGTGACGTCTGCAGTGTAGATGGTGAAGAACAACGGAGCCTGTGGGGCCCCCGTACTGCAGACAACCCTGTCCGACACACAGCCCTGGGTTCTCACATACTGTGGTCGGTTAGTGAGGTAGTCCAGTATCCATGTTGTGAGGTGATGGTCCACTCCTGTGTACACTAGCTTGTCCCTCAGGATTGTGGGAAGGATGGGGTTGAAGGCACTGGAGAAATAAAAGAACATGATTCTCACAGAGCTCCCAGCTGTCTCCAGGTTAGAGACGGAACAATGCAGGAGGTGAATGAAGGCATCATCCACTCCAGTGCCTGGCTGGTAGGCAAACTGAAGTGGGTCCAGTTATGAGCTCACCAGGGGCCGAAACTGCGCCAGGACCAGCCGCTCCAGGGTCTTCATCAGGTGGGATGTCAGAGCCACCGGCCTGTAGCTGTTGAGACCCTTGGGACGTGAAGTTGTTTCTTGTTGAAGAACCTGATGTAAGAATGAACAGTGTACATATATATTTTTAACGTTTTATATATTGCTTAAAGTACCAGATAATTGTCAGTGTTAACTCCCACAGTGTTAAATTCAACACTATCCCAATGTTTATATAATCCTCACCGGTCCAGAGTTAATTTAACACTTTGCATAGTGTTAATATTTTAACTACACAATAGTGTCAAATTTTCACACTAGATTGTGTTAACTCTTCTCACTGGGGGTGTTACTTCAAAACATTCGGTGTTATTTTTTTTAACACTAAGGTGCACTATATTGTGTAAGTCCCTAATACTTAATTCATCTGTATGATTTACTGTCATACTTGGAGGTTACTCAGAATGTAATCCTGTGTTAACAATAATGTACTGTTAACATTTCAGATGCAATAGCAGTGAGAAGCGTACTTGGCAGCAAATAAAGATAAAATATAGAAACTATAGAATTTCAAGTGGTAGGCCCATTAATTAATAGTTAATGCATTAATATCTCTACTCACTATGAGATGTAGTAGGCAGTAGCTTGTTTCCATGTTTTGCAGCTAGTAAGAAAAAGGTTTCTTCCAAAGGCGACAGGTGGAGGGCCACCCCTTGAAGCTTTCATACCTGCAGAGGAGTTGGCATTGGCCAAAAATAGAGGGAGGCATCAAGTCGGACCCAGGTGGCACAGGAATGTGCACCCTTTTTGTGCAGGGTCACAATCACTTTGTACAGTGTACAGTCATAACATTCAACTTCATGTGTTGTGTACAGTGGTGGGGGATAATATTGAGCTGCTCCAGCCATCTGCAGAGCCCAAATGTGAACCACATTGATGCGACATGATGAATGTACCCCTTTAACTTTCGGGAGGATGTGGGTGATTGAAACATTGACTGCTGTTTAACGTCATAACCAATATAGATTAAGGATGAGGCTAACAAAATACAAAATCACCACCTTATGTGGACCCAGTAGGTGTATAGAGGTTGAACTTAAATTAGGATATCATGTAGTCCATAGCCCATATATCAGATCAATTAAGATATGATGAAAGATTGCCTTACCCTTCTCAAATCATTGGTACATTGATGCTGTGAAAGGATTTCCAATTCACACAACTACCCTCATGCTCTCCCAAAGGTGCACTGATAGGGATGTGTGTGCAATCGATGGCTCCTGTGACCCTTGGAAATTCTATGGAAAAATGTGTTCAGTGCAAATAGACTATTTTACTGTTGTGAATTACCTTCTTTATTCTGCAGCATGCTTACGTGGCCAGGGAAAACCACAAATGCTTCCAGCGGCAAACAGTATTCTTGCTCAGATGTTCAGCATCACCAATGGAATACATAAATTCCACATGCAAAATAGCACAGTAAAAGGCCCACGGTCTGCTCGACCGTGAGGGCATCACTCCGGCAAGTGGCATTGGAGACCATGTAACAAATGTAACAAATTTACCTTTCATAGAGAATATCGTCACGATATTCCTCCGGATTCTGCTAGTCTAAAAACCAGTCTTTGCCAACGATCTTTCAAGTACACCATTGGCTGTGGAGAAGTGGTGTGTGGAGGGGCGGTGCATATGTAGTGCGGGCTTGCGCTAAACCGCGACTTAAACACAGCGTTCCCACACCTTGGTTAACATCAAATTCAAGGACCTTTCAGGGACTTTCCAGGACGAATATCCTGAAATTCAAGGACCACATGCTGCGGCATTTACCTACTACTACAGCTGAATATGTTATCAATAAACAATTTTAGATGAAAAGACTGTGAATAGTATAGAAGTTGGGACAAAACCAATGCAAGACAGTGGACCTACACTCATGTCAATAATATTCATAGCCTACATTCATATTCACAATGCATGGATATGTCCATGCTATATACATTAAGGATGTACATTACTGTTTTATGGAATTTTAGCTGAAACTATATAGTTCAGTTTAAACAGGTGTGTCTTTGGGGGCGTGGCCTGAGGTCTCATATGAGGTTTCATAAGGCTTGGTCACTGTATGGAGCTTGAAAGTTTCTTCTTCTGAAACTGCATTCATTTCAATGGGGTTAAAAATGAATGCAAGTGAATGGGGGGAAAAGGGATGAGCGAAAGACAAGTAAAAGACGAGTGCAGGTCGTCATCGACCACGTTTGTGTGTCGGTGGAACTTGGCCTGAGGCATCACATGAAGTTTGGTGGGTTTCGGACAAAGTGTGTCCGAGCAAGACTGTGTTAGTGAAGCTGTGAACAAGCACACTATTCCAGCTTCTGCAAGCAGCTACACGTTGCGTTGACTACATACAGGAAACAAACATGTAGTGCCGAAAATCTACAGAAGAACAAACGAACTTTCGCAAATTACAAGTCGGCATAGGCATAATTTTAAACAAACTTATGGTGGCAAAATAATAACACGTTGACAGCCGTTGTCATCCATGAAATATCAATTCCCAAAAAATATTCAAGAACTTTCAAGGACAGTGTCTTTTTATGCCTGTTTTCAAAAACTTTCCAGGGCCTTGAACTTATTTGTACAGATTCACAAACTTTCAAGGATTTCAAGGACCCGTGAGAACCCTGTAAACAAGAACAAAACCTGGCCGGAGCAGAAATTTGGCATGGCAACATACCTCAGGTAAAACCTAATAACCTTTTGTAGTACAGACTAATCGCGTGATCAAGTTAGTCTCGAACCTACCACGATAAGCCAGTAAACTTGCTTCGTAGTATAGGCTCCTGCGAGTGGAATGCTGTGGGTTCGAATTACTGGCTGCCCGTTAAATGGAGAGATAGAATTTCAGTGTTCATACTGTGTGCTGTGCTGTGGTGTGTTCACATGTGACTATAATTATGCTTATTGAAATATGAACATGGCTCCAATGACACATTTCATATTGCTCACACTGTGTGCTGTGCTGTGTTCATACATGGCTATAAGGGGGCACTTTAGCTCAGCAGGGAGAACACCTGTTCCTGAACCACTACAACACCTTGGGTATTTCCAAACACTGGTTTTATAGCAACCACACAATCACACTTCACATTTTCTCACAGAAATGGGACCGGACTGAAACCATCTCATGGGTCTTGGTGCAGTTGCTTTGAAGTGTGATTACTGTATTTACATCTGCTCAAATTAATCACAATAAAAAGAACACCTTCCAAATTACACCTAAGCATAAATCGTATTTCCAATAGTCTATTCATGTATTATTAGAGTATAATTTCCAAAGTACCACACAGGGGCTAAGAATATAAATCTACATTCATTGACATGTCCTTCAGGCAAACTAGAAGACATCCCTCGACAACAAATCAAATTTAAATATTTTTGCGATAAGTTACGTTTTGCACTGGAGCTATTAGGGTATATAGCTAATAAGTAATAGACAATACCCTGCTGATTAGCATCATGCATGCCTAAATCCCACAATCATCTCAAGCCATTGTGTGCTTTTGAGTAATCTTAAATAGACATAGTTTTAGGTTTCAGTCAACTTCACTTCTATGATCTGTTTGGCTAAAAAGTGTTTCAGCCATGTTTCTGATAGCAGTTTTTTTATTGCTGTAGTGTATTATTCCATTGAAGAGGTTTTTTAGTGACTTCTTTACGGGAAGTGGTTTGTTATAGAGAATAAAATCTCGGCTGTGACAGTCTAGCACCAAGCTGTGATGTTCATCACTATAACACAGCGCCACTGTTCTACTATGGTAACTATTGTATCCTAAAAGAACATATATGTCTCACTCCAGTGCAAAAAAAGGCAAATTTGATTTTATGATGTCATCAAGTAAAAGGTGGATCTTGTTTGTTTCATTTTTCAGATCTGTCCTTTAAAGGCCCAAATCCTTAATTTCTTTTGCATTTAATATTTTTTCCCAACTTGACATGTGTGGGTTTATGTATCGAAACACAAATTTTACATGACATTTTCTAATCTCTCACTGTCCATTTCAATGAATTAAGCTGTTTTTTCCACTGTGGCTTTAAGACTGATGTATGAAAATTACCTCTGTTCTCACAGACCGCCCACTACTGAACCTAAATTCAAAAAGTAGCCCAGGCTGAAACACTTCTTGTGTGTGAGTGGGCAAATTGCTGTAGACTGATCAAATGCAAATATACAAAATCTTTTGTAAACAAAGTCTTTGTTGTATGTTCTAGCTGTGTTTTTGCATATATAGACTATGGTACATTATTAAACATTTAGGGTGCTTAAGTTTCATAAGTATAATTAAAGTATAATGTTTCATAAGTATAAACTAAAAAAAAAAGAAAATTCGTTTTTTCATGATATGGGCCCTTAAATGCTTAAGTTATTGTCAACGAAATACTCGTGTCACAAACAGAAAGAAACAGAAATACACATATCTTCTTTTTTTGCATTTTAATGGTTCCCATCACTAGATTAGCTGTCTTACTTACAAACACAGAAACAAGACTTCTATGGCTTTGTATATGCTAGCTGTGTACACATTTTAAGTTTGTACAGGGTGTATTATTCTGCTTAATAAGCTGAAATGAAAGGTGGGGGTAAGGGGTCAGGGGGTGGCCTTGGAGCCATTCAGAAAACCTTCCAGTGCAGTCCAGAAACATTTACAGTTAATCCACATGCACCTAATTTGTCGGTGTCTATGGATATGTTACAAGTTACTTTGGACACTACACAATTCAGTCATTTTTAGGCAGTCTGATTTTTGGGTAGTTTAATGTGTGTGGTTTTTTAGGCACTGAAGTTCCCAGTCAGTGTCAAACCATTTTAAAAGACATTTGGAAAGAGCACATTTCACACAAGACCATGATACAATAGGGGCAGATATATTACTCCAAGCGATCACATGTGCATATATTAATATTACTAATGTTACTAAAGATTCTTATTGCAATACAAACAGAGGTGTAGAGTAACCAAACACCTTCAAGTAAATGTTTTGTTATAGCAATAATGACAGTATGGAAGCAATACAAGTATTCTTGCAAAACCGTCTCTAAAAACTGGAGTGTTTTATGGAACAACAATGGAAGTTCTAATAACTTCTAGCATCCATCAGCATACATATGTATTGGACATATGAATCCACTGAAATGTTACTAAATAACGGGCAGGAGAAAATACTATCCTGCTCTGCATGCCATCATAGCTGAACATGTTGAGTGATACATAATCTGCTAAAGATACAGTCATATCCATTATAAGCAATGCTGCAGAAAACAAATGTTTTCAAAGACTAAATGAAGACAGTGCCACAAGACTAAAGCAGCCTGGACTGGCCCAAAGCCTTAGACACTTTGGGAGGAGCTCATCAGGAGCATTCCTCTGAAGGTCCAGGACAATTAGCGCTAAGGTCAGTAAAAGACACAGACAGACACGAATGGGCAGGGGTCTAACCAATCTGACCAAACTGAATAGCTATGTAAGAAAAAGGTGTAAGTGTCAAAAAAGCTTGTCCATCTTCTCTTCTTGTTCTCCTTTCATGCATTAATCTTGAAATGAGGAAAAAGAATAAAGTGGATGATCAGCGCTTGGCTGGAGAGGCGGTTCTGCTTCCTCCCTGCAAACATAGTAAGTAAATGAATAAATAAATGAGAAAGAGACTATGATAATCAGATAATGAGAAAAGAAGAGAGAGATAGTAGGCAGAAGTGTGAGAGAAAAAAAGGGAGAGAGTGGAGAAAAGTGGAGAAGAGACAGAGGGAGAGAATGTGACCCCAAATTGGTCCCAGCCTACAATATTAGCCCTATGAAACTGGTAAAAATATCAAGTATTTTTACTTACATTTGAACCAAATTATGTATTCTTCAGCTTAAAGAATAATAATGATAAAAAAGAATGATAAAGTAAAAAAAGAGGTTTAAAAAACAATAAGGAAAAAAGCATTCAATAAATTAATAATATAATTTTTTCTTTTTGTTTTTCAGCAAACTTTTTTTCAATATCCCAAGGTTACAATGGTACCTCTGTTGGACTCACAAATCTACCATGAATTTCCAGAGGGATTCCAGTCAGCAGTTTTGCTGGGCCTTGCAGACACCTTCACCTCTTTTAGGCTTTAGGTTTGGGCGTCAGTATCTTGCTGGAATGTCTTTGAGATTATGAGATTAAATTCTTCTTTTATATGTCCCAATACATTGCTCCATTCATGTTTTCTTGTAATGTTTATTCCAGATTTTATAGTGACTTAAGCTATACTAGGGGCTAGTGGTGTATGCCACAGTGCTAATATTAAATAATAAATGCACAGTTAACTTTCTGATAAGTCAGATATTTATCTTTGATCTCAGTTGCACAAAACAAACTAAACCTGATCCATCCTGACAGTGTGATCTTTCACATGCCTGCAAAATAAATATCATTTGAAAAACACTCTAAATCCTGGTATTGGCAGAAAGTGAATCCACTACTAGCAGACAGCTCAGAAGTCAGGGATCTTCAGCTATCACATTCAACATTCTTCTACTGTGAATCATGAAAAAAGGATTGAAATGACATAAAAGCATATGCCAGTCATTGTTTAACTGAGAGCTGTCTTCGAGATGTATGACGGGATGGATAATCTGTACTGTCCAAAGCATTTAGCCGTGTTTACACAAAGAAGCAGCTGTTAGAGCAGCTACTGACACTGCACATGATTAGGGGTGGGAATCGAAACCCAATTCCGATATATATAACAGGTTCTAACTTTGCGAAGTACCGGAATTGTTTCCCTCTGGGCGTTATCGGTTCCTCTAACGATTCTGTCACAACCCGATTTAGACAGAAAACCCGACTGCGCATGTGCAAACATATGTCATTTCCGCTCGCCACACTAGTCAACGGCTGCTGCAAATTTTAACAGGTGAATTTGGAAGCTAAGTTGGAAGCAGAGACCGTATAAAACGCGGGTGTCTTCAAGTTTTGTGCTGAAATGTATGTTTAAATTAGATGAACAAAGATTAAGAATGTAACGCTTTTGTAGATTAAATAAATGAAAGAATGAAAAATGTTTTAATGTTTTATAAAACATGTTTATTACACTTTTCTGTGTAATTTGACATGTGAATATTGCTATTTTTTTCTCCATTTCTTATCATTGTTTTATTTTTTATGTTTTGCTTTTACTTTTTTACAGATAACAGGCTTTTCTACACCGGCCCAAGCAGGCGTTACATGTGCCTGAGAAAAGGTCTGTTTTGATGGAGTGCCACAATAACCCTGGGACTGGAAATCATAATGGGATCGGAGGCACTAGAAACAGGGTTATTTCTGGCTATTACTGACCTACTCTGAATAAGGATGTCACAGATTGGGTAACACTGTTATGGTTTGGGACAGATTTTTGACATGCACTTTGTTTTAGACTTATGTTTTAGCACTATGATGGTTGTGCTGATGTGGTACTGAATTATTTTTTTGTCATGAACTATATAGGGACCTTGAATATGGTAAAAAAAAATCATTTTTCTACATTTTCATGTATTGCATCACTGTGCCTTCCATTTTGTTCTTCTTTTTTACAGTATGCACTCTTGTCTCTGCACATGGACTCCAGCTGAATATCTCAAACTGTAGGGGTTTTAGGCTGGTAAGATATTTAATATTTTCTAAAACAGTTACTACTGCTTTTCACACTTGTCATAAATCAAATTACTGCAATGGGCATTACATAATTAAAATTTAATTATTTTATTAAATATTGTGATTTTTATATTGTACTTTAGGGAGTCTGACATTCATTTTATAAGGCCTTCCATACAAATTCAATTATAATCAGAAGAAAATTATTATAAAAATCTATGTGCCATGAATAAAAGATTTTGCTTGCCTGTTTACTTATGTAATTAGTATATTTTATAGAGATCTCAGAAACTAAGCTGTTTAATACTGACCTAGAAGTGCGCTTATAAAGACTTATTTCGTAATCATTATACTGTTTAGCTTTAACAATAGAGTATCTTACTTGGTAAAGGGCTACTTGACTTTTACTCCTAGATAAGTTTATTTAGTACAAATTCAGAAGTAACATTAAAAATAACAAATAGATTATAATATAAATGCACACACAAAGTGTGGAGAAGCTTAAGCATAAAATTGTTATTCAGAAATATTAAATAGTAAGGAAGCAGTTTGGAATTTAAATTGTGTGAAAGAGCACAATCAAACTTCCAGATCCCTACACAACTGAATTTTAAAATCTGCTTTTTATACATTTTTAGGATGATTTACATCAATTTGCTGGTGGTGGTGCATTTAGTTTATGGAGAGGTTTTGCATAGAAGGGTATTAAAAAAACACCATTGGTAATAAACTGAGATGTTGAGATGTCAGGTCTGGGTTGTGTAATGTAATTATGTTACTCAGACATGGCCAGATGTTTGCCTTCTGGACGGCGGAAGCTTCACATCTGCTGAAGGGAAACCTGGAGCCTGTATTCAG
>JBBPCY010073422.1:0-10335 GCA_037974405.1 Brachyalestes nurse | reverse complement strand
ACACACACACAGCTGTACACATATTTTTCTGTGTACTACACCAGATTGATTATAGCCTCTAATGTACTGCTTAAATACATAAATGAAAACATGTTCATAATAAGTATTGATAATGTCTTTTGATCAAATCCACCACGTTTCTGAACCATAATCAACAGTAAGCATCGTAAAAATGTGCTGCACACCGAAGGAACAGTGTATTATTGATTAAGCCCGTTCCTGGAGATCGCATCGCTCTTCAGTGAGCTGATGGTGACCAGATGAAGGATACAGAGCTCTGATCTGATCGGAGCCCCCCAAAACCCAGCAGAGCTACACTTTCAGGCTCGTGTTTCTCACTTCACTTCAAGGCTGAATCGCCGGAGCCTAATGTCCGAACAGACATCGGTGGAGTGTGTAAATAAAGCCTGTCTCTAGCGGAGGACCGCAGATGAGCCCGAGCGCCACGCTTCCAGAAGGTTCTGTCGGGACGCCAGCGAGACACAACAAAAGAGGATAGGAAAACACAAAACAAACGGCATCTGTGGGGGCATTATACAAAAAACCCCTCGCGTCCTCACGGCTCTCGAACACGTCCCCCAATTCTGCTTTATGGCGGAGGACATGAACATCTTCAGGGAGGAAATAAACAACACTCACTTCTCCACGGATACCCCACTGGAGCCTCACAAGCGGTTCACACCCAGGAGGATGTGGTGAAATTAATTTCCTAAATCCTGATGCACCGTCAGAACAGCTGCTCTGGTTTCCAGTGTTCCCACCAAGCAGAAAGGGGTGTGTGTGAGGGAGGGTGGGACTGATGCAGCTCCCACTCAGGCCTGCGCTGACACATGCACAATGGCAGTGGCACAAACACAATGCAGCAACTGCTCATCACATAATTTTCATGCACTTTAAGGCCACTCCACTTCACGTCTGGTTCTTAAAAAAATGAAAATTGGGGATTTTAGAAGTGCAAGTAGCAAACACCAGATTTTGCCACTTAAAGGGCCCACGTCCAACATATTCTTTTAATTATTCTCCCGAGTACACTCGCGTGAGTGGACGCACCAAAACACACAGCTCTTCGCAAGACCATTTTTAGTCCTCCAAGTTACCTATCCCACAGAAGTAAACAGGCTGGTGTTAACATGCCTTTAAGAATGGTTTAAAAACGGGCCCTTTTTGCAGCTTAGGGCTGCCTACATGGGCCGTATGGATTATGGAGATTTGTTCAACTTTTACTTTAGATTTTAAAAATGCAGCAAGTTGTGTTTTTTTACATTACTTGGGCCACTTAATGCAGGGGTAATCACTCTGATAAAATGGGCAGAGACCAAATACATTGCTTTCAGGCTTTAAAAATACTAACGTTAAAACATAAATTGGTTCCCTTTCCACAAATGGTATCTGTAGGCACTGAAATATTTTGTTAATCAAACTAGATTCATTTCGAGGTTTGTTTTTACATGAGGGTTAGATACTGCAGATATCAAAATCAAAGTGTGCACACCAGCCTGTCCTGTTTATCTTTGCTGCAGTCATGATTCATGTGACTCTGACTCAGAAAAAAGACTCTCTTGCTTGACATTTTCATTTGCCATTCCTCAGCAACTGCCGAGATCAGTTTATGTTCTCAGCCTACTTCACTGGAGCCGTTTTACTAAAAGGGGTTCGTTGGCCCCTAAAACTACCCATAAACATACCGTATGCAGCTATGTTGACATTAACTCAACGTTAACTTCTCTACTCTTTTAAAAGCTTGAAAAACATGAACTTTTTTACTATTTAAAAGCTGTATTGAATGTTTGTACTGTATAATAAAAAAAATACCAACTATCCCCATTCATTCCTACAATATTTGGCTCCATCAAGCAATACAGGATTTGCATCTCAGCCAAAATGGCCACAAAACACATTTTAAGCAGAATAAGGGAGGGGAGACAAAATGTACTTTTTTATTTTACATGACATTTGCCCTCATCTCGTTGCCCTTTTCGTACCCTATTATCCCTCAGAAAGAGATTTTGACCTTGCACAAATGATCATCTCAGACACAGGGATCACAGGGTTGAACACAACTAAATGAGACACTTATTAAACAAGAATTTCTCCAACATCAGCATCAAACAAAGCAATGATAACCATGTCCTCTCTGCCAGAAACTGGACTTTTTAACAGCTAATGTCAAAACAAATACTCCTTTCACAACTTGTGGGGAAAAGTCACACATGGTGGGTGACAGTAAGATTAATGAAGCCAAACTGAGCTGCATTATTTTGTAAGAACCGTCAATTTTCAGTGAAAAAAATTCTTTCTGTGCAGGTTAGAAACCTCAAAACCAAAATGTTCAGTCTCATTCCAATTGTTTATTGTGCCTTGATGATTGATTCAAGTAATGTTAATAAATCCAACATTTTAATATATTTCAAGTGCAATAGTAACATCTACCAACATTATCACAACAGTAGCATTTTGTCCATATTTTGCAGCCCTATTACACACCAGAGACACTGAGGGGCTGTAGTAGAGTGTCCTTCAGCTTCAGTTCCCCATTCAGCTCTCCAGCAACACAGAAAAGTCATGGGAATAAATAGTATTGATTTCTTCACTTTTGGACTGAGCCACTTCAGAGCAGGAACTCTCATGTTACTGGCGACAGGACCATCTGCTCACAGCACTGAAGCCGATTTGCTCCTGCAGGACTTTTGCAGGGTGGTGGAGGGCAAGTGTGTAAGATCAGAAGTTCTCCTATGGCTAACTGCTCCACCAAGACAGCAGCCCTAATCCTGGCTCACTGATGGAGCCCTGCATGCGAGAAAGAAAAGAACAGAACACAGACATCAACTATATGTTATACTGATAAAATACAATATGACAAAAATGCCAGTTTTGGTGCTGGAAGGCAGATTTAGCAGGTCACCAAACCGTGCTGGATTATTCCCATGACTTTTCTGTGTTCCTGGAGATCCAGCACGGTTTGGTGACCTGCTAAATCTGGTAACTGACTGCAGAGTTCAAACAGCATTGAGAGGACGTTGAGTATGAAACACCTTGTGCAGGCAGAGCTCAGGGCTGACCTAAGTTCATGAAGGTTATGCAAGCTATCACAGCTTAGCAAGTCTCCCAGACAGCAGCAACAACAGTATTTACTTTAAGCAGAGTGGTACACATTGCTTGTGGTAAAGATAAACGTTGGAATGGTGGAATGGGAGTGTCAGTCTCTAAAACATAGATTTGTCATGCATTTACCATTTGATTATTTAAAACGTTTTTTTTATTAATTCATAATTTCATTGAATATGCACTTCCTCCTCCGAAACTGGTCAATCAGTTTTTCCATCAGCACCGGAACACCCAGCAGTATCATAGTTCAAACTGTATCCGTTTTAAACTACAACTAAAATTATTTGTGAAATTGAACCAATCACAGTTGTGATCAACTGTTTGTGTTGTATTTTACATAAAAGCACATGATGCAGCATGTTTTGTACTGTTTTTTTCTCCACATTACTTTGTTTCACCTGCCCAGGGACTAATTCAGACTAATTCTGAGACAGGTACCGACTCCCCACTGTCTGTCCAATTGAGTGATCAATTAAATAATTACATTAGAATATAATATTTAATTACTTCATCCCAACCACAGAAACCACCAAACTAAATGACCTGCCTGAAAGACCAGAACTGTGCACAGGGCTTCAAACAAAATAAAAACCTTAGGAGCCACTGGCTCCTAAACACAAAATATTTGGGCACCAAATAATTTTTTTAGGAGCCATAATCTCTGTCAAATGGGATATAAATAAAAAAAAAAATATTGTCATGGCACATTTTGTCTCCAGTTATACCCCAGCGTTTAAACAAAACAAGAAATCACGACATGGGCTAAATTGTTGCCAAAGTAAAACAAGTTTCTCGTGTAATGTTTATTTTTCCTTTACTTTAGAAGGCGCTCTAGCAAAGCTATGCATTCCTGTGTTCAAATCAGCCTCCAAACAACATTTTGGCTAAACATAAGCAAAATAATAAGGGATTTTATTATAGCCAAATATAATCAAAAGTTGTTCAGCCTTACCAATGTTTGTCATTCGTCACATTGAGAAAGCTGCCCTGTGTGCTGCGCTAGTTTGGTAACAGATGCTGAACCGGCATCATTTGGTCACAGCTACCACTTGCGGTCATTAAAACACAGTGGAGGTTTAATGATTCCTTCTGAGAGGACAGTCAATTGGTTAAAGTACCGGAGCATGTCATCTGGCAGTCAGCACCAGGACAAGCAGTCACTGTATCCCTGATCAGTTTGTCGGGTTTGGAGTTTGGAGTTGACAACCATCATGTCATGCTCTTGTCTTTAGTTGTGACCGTCTTCCACGAACTAAAGCTGCACCACATTGCCAGACAGAACAGTCTTAAATTACAGAGTGTCAACACACGGAAAAAGCTGTGTAAGACATTTCTGTTCCAAGGAGTTTAGATCCAGTCCTGTCTTTATTATTTCTTACGCCCATGAGTATATAATAAAATGTTTGTTTTTTTGTCACGGAGTCTGAATGTGTACACAGTACTCGCAGTATGGCCACGCGCTGCCGTATCGTGTGAACTGGCAACACAGAATGCGAGTCTCCCCTGTCTGTCTGCGTTTGGAATCCAAAGGAGCCGGATTTTCTTAGTGATCTAATGCAAATGATCCAAATCATTAAAAAGAGCTGAAATTCTCATTACTAATCACGTGATCGTGTAGTAGAAACAGCAGACTCCGTTTGAGCATATCTGAACATTATGAAATGTCACTTTTCTTGTACTTTTATTTTAATTTCTCTTGGTTGTGAGAGAAAAAAAAAAAAGCAGCACGGAACCGATCGGGAAGGCACTGACAGTCCCGAGTCCCGAGCCACTTTCATGTAAACATTGGGTCTTCCAGGTAGCCGGGTGAGGGGCTGCCCGCTGCAAAGCCTGTTGCCTGCCGGCGATTTCTGTTAAACGGCAGATGCAAACTGGCATTTAAGCATCGATACCAGTGCTAACGGATATCTACATCGATACTAAATTTCAGTATCGATTAGTATCTAGAATCGATTTTTTTGACAACCCAGATTTTTTCTCCGCATCTAATCCATTTAACCCAGCAGTGGGTTGCTGTCAATGTAGGGCACCCATGGAGCACATTGTGGGGACGGTTACTGGCTAAAGGGTGCCTCAGTGTTACCATGGGATTGTCAATGGATTTAAACCCACAACCTTCTGATCACAGTGGCAACTCCCTCACCACTTGGCCACCAGCTGCCCCAAAGGTGATTTGTTCCTAGCTATTTTCAGGAGGACAGTAACTGATCTTAAGAAGTACAGCACCACATAAATGAATTTAAATGTTATATTGATATGCAAATTCAATTATTCTGAAGACCTTTTCAGTACCTCTAAGAAGAAAAATTAAGACCATCACGGCACCAAATAAAACATATCCTAGAGTTTAGTTGATTTCAACAAGGCACATACTGTACTTTTATTGGAGCAAACGTCTTTTTCAACCATCCACGGTACTTCTCTTCTTCCAACCATCCAAAAAAAAGGGGGGGAAAGAATAGACTAACCGGGAACAGATATCATTGCTCCATTTCAATATTTCTTAATACTTTTGAAGGCCATTTTTTAAAGGTTTTAATACTTTTCAAGGATCCGCAGGGACCCTGATATTTCTAGCATTTGGCAGACACTCTTGAAGTAAGTCCCAAACTTAAAGTAAGAGCTGCTAGTAGACTAAGATTCCATCAGAAATGAAATTAACACTCCACCAGCACCCTCTCAGATCACACACAGAGTGCCGGTGTCAGTGCTTAATGTGTGCGTTTTCTCACCATAAGTGTGTAAGGCGCTTCTTTTTTCTGTGCGGCATCATCTGTAGGGACAGGCGTGGCGGTGCTGGTGTTGCTCCTGTTTGCTGGAGCCTCTGGGTCGGTGCTGGGTCCGGTGGGAGATGTATCCAGGAAAAGCTCGTCCACAACCCGAAAACGGATCTCCTCCCCTTGGTCCATGTAGAGGTCATGAGCGCCCTCATCTGTCTCATACTCCCACACCCACACCTGCTCTGCTTCATCGCTACAGCAAACCGGTCAAGGACAAGAACAGACTTGTCAGGGTTAGTAACAATATTAAATTTAAATTATAAAAATATAAACAAATACATATCAACAGGCAATCTGAATGAGTCATTCATAATCCATTATTTATAATTAGGCAGAATGACACACACAGGATACAACTTGGCAGGCTGTTGTAAAGACTCTGGCGGTATTAAGACATCATCGAAGAATCCGAGGCTGACTGTGAAACAAACACAGGAGAGAGAATATAAGAGAGCAAAATTATGACACTAAGTTATTCACACTAGTATTACACTGGTCATAACAAGCCTACTGTGTCTGTGAAATGTTAAAGGTGTAGGAGGAAAAATATATATATAATAAAAATAATTGGTTCCAGTAATTTAAAAGTCGATATTTCCAAGGGTCCTTTCACCATGAAGTGTTCACACCACCATTAGAGGCCCCTAATGTCACTGGCAGAGGTACAGAGACAGAGAGACAGACAGAGAGAATTCTCACCATGCACGCCTTCTTGACTGCAGTATTTAATTTTCCCCACCAGAATCTCATCCAGGAACGGGTGAAACACCACATACCTAAAATGCACTGTGTGAAGAGAAGTGATACTTGAGTGATGACATACAATGATACCATTAATCAAACTGCAGACTTCAGTTGTTAACAAGCAGTAAAGACTTTAAGGTAACAAACATACAGAGCCAGAAACTGTTAGAAATAGGCCGAGCACCACTAACAAGAGAGGCTTTTAAACAGACACTACAAAGCATCTCATAACACTCCCGCTATTGATGACAAATGTTTTGGAGACAATTTTCTACTCTGTAGCTGGAGTGAAAATAAACAAGTTCACTATGAAAACAGCCTGATTTCAGTACCTTTAGTATGGGAGGCGCCATCCCCTGGAAATATGTAGGAATCTTCCAGTTTGGTGATGTCGTATAAGCAGATACACAAGCCAACGTTGTACACAACCTACAGAAAGGGGTGACCCTGTTAATCTGGTAAGACCAAGAGAATGGTCAGCCAGTACAATGGATTCAGGGCATTCACATGAGTGTCCAACTGCTGCTGCTTAGGTTAAATTGATTTTCAAGGTGGGTATCTCAAACAGAAGCTACTGACAGCATACTAGATATGGTGATGAGACAACAAACTAGGTCCATCTTCAGCCCTCCATGTTTGCTCCAAACTGACTGGTGGTCTTCCGAAATTTTTTGAAACATTTGACTTGCATCATTTTACCCTCATGAAATGACAGGAAAATCTGCAACATGTTGACATTAAGTTTGCTATCCTGCCTGTTTTTTGTATCTGGATTGTAAAAGTGGACTAGTGTATGTCTAGGTTTAGCATTTCTCCTTATTCAACACTAGCAAGTCCTTTGTAAGCTGATTTAGGAATGTTACAGTGGAAAACATTAATAGGTGCAATGCAGCGCCCTTCAGGAACAGAGCCTGAAGTTGACGAATTAGACCAGCCTTTTCTGTTCCAGTACCTACTTGAGGTAGGTCAATAAGACCTGGAGCAGGACTGTGTCCAGGGGTCTTCTGCACCCAGGGGTCTTCAGTGTCCAGGGCTGAACTGAGAACCTCTACATTACATTTGGACAGTGTTTCCAAATCAACCATTACATCAATGTATGTAAATGGTGGCCCAGACACCTGCACTGCATTGTTTGATTATTATTATTATTATTAATAATAATAAGAATAATAATAAGAATAATAATGTACATTTATATAGCACTTTTCACAAACTCTAGGACACTTTACAAAAGGTGAGTTGGGGTAGATAGGTGGAAAAAGAAGGGGAAAAAAATAAAAGACAGTGCCAAAGAGATTGAGGAAGAAAGCTCCAAAGTTTGGGGGCCGTGACACTAAAGAACCCTCCTCCTAGGGAGGAGAGTCTGGTGTGTGGGACAATGAGAAGGTTTCAGATGACCTGAGAGAGCGAGAGGGGGGTCAGGAGCTCTGTAGGGTAGAGAGGAGTGAAATTATGCTTTGTAAGTGAGAAGCAAGATTTTAAAGTTTGATGGCTTGACGTGAGCAAGAACTGGAGCTTTTGAATATACTGTAGTTTTTGCAAAGACTACTACAGTAACCAATATGGGACATAAACGAATGAACTACAGTTTGCACATCAAAGAAAGCAATGTAGGTGAAGGAACTGATTTAGATTTCAAAATTTAGTAGTGCTCAAATACCCTTGGCTCCTCCCTAGAAGAACTTAGGCAGAAGCAGGCAGAGGAAAGTTATAGTATATGGTGAAGAAAGATGCACAAGGCTGGAAGCAGATCTTGCCTTGTTGGCTAGCTTCTTGTTGAGCTCTTCAGAGATGGCATCGTTGAGATGCCGGTGGAAGTTCCAGGGCGGAATCCGCACGGTGTCCATCATCTCCACCAGCACGAACATCCTGAGAGAGGAAACAGACAGCCACGTTGTACCAGCTGTACCTTAAAGAAGTTGGCAAACATTAGATTTCAATTCATTGGCTTCTTGGTCAAACTATCCGCTGCACCGGAATGTGAATACTGCACGAACGGCTGTACTAAAGTTAGGGAACTGGAAGTGAACTTCTCCATCGTCCTACTCCTACAGGAGCTTTTGAATCTAAATGGTGTTTTTAGTAGCTTTTCCTTATTTTCGAGTCATTACTCAGTGTTTTCAGTGATGCATTTTTAACGCTCATAGAGTTTATGCTTTTCAGCACGAACAGCTTGGAGCCAAACAGCAACACAATTATAGCCAGTAGTCCAGTCTCTCACCGACCTTTTGCCGTTTTCTCAAACACCCAGCTGTTCGGTTCACAGCCCCCGTCCCGGTCAAAAGTTGTAACGTTATCGGTTTTCGTGAAAATTTGCACACTTCCAGTTAAACACCCAAACCACTCCTCTCGCACGCCTGCTTAAACACGTGTTCTGTGTCTTTACGACAGCGTCGAGCGGTTTACGGCAAAGGGAGACAAGCCGGAAAATCAGAATAAAATACCAATATAAAATCAAAGCTAATGAGTTTAGAAATTCAGGGCTGCCGACTCTCACGCAATGAGCGTGAGACACACGCATCTTGACTGTCTTCACACGTTCTCACGCCATACCTCCGATGTCTCACGCTGAAAATCTATTTTATCTATCTGATGTAGGCTGCCCTAAACACCACTTGCGATCGATCAATTATACCTTACGCACGGCTGAACAGACAGACAGAGCGGTGTCCCCCCACGCCGCATTCCCTGGTCCTTCCGTCGCCGTGCCTCTCCCCCCTCCCCTCCGGTCCGGTCCGTCCGTCGCCGCTCACCGCTCCCGACATCAGTCACACACACCCCAAAATCTCACTCCAAGGTTTTTGAAAAAGTTAGCAGCCCTGGAAATTTAATTTTAATGTTTGTTTTATTACAATGTGAGAAGCTAGCTAGCGAGTGCAGAATACAACTTTAAAATAAGAGAGTTGGCCAGCTACATCACTTTTAATGCTATTCATGTTCTTCTGACCACCCATACATCAGTGATAAAAGTGATGGTCAGTAAAAAAAGTGAGGGACTTTCTATCAAATACACATTAACGTTCAATGCAAACAAGACATCATTAAATAATATTAACCCGTTTAATCCCAAATTTTTTCTTAACATTTCAGTACATGGATTTTACTCCTGAGACCTTTTATTTTGTTTAAGTTGTTGAAATTTTAAGTTTTATACTTGGTCACAATTGTGACCAATGGGAAACAACATAGTCCTTTTTTGGAAAGAAAATCATATAAATTGGTCAATAAAGCCTATTTGCATACTTGAAATCTTAAAAAGTAGTGGAGTTTTTTGCTCATAACTTTATTATTGTGTCTATAACAAAAACGTTCATATTGGTTATCATACCACAGTGAATAGATACATTCTAAACAGGAGACACACCTTAACATGGAGGTCAATTTAAGTCTTGTAAGTTTTTGATGGATTAATTTCATTTATCTTATAGATAAATCATAACCTAGCATAACTGGATAGCACTCTTACTTAACAGCAGATACATTTTTAACCCAACACCCCCTTTTTAAAAATTTATCTTGTGGATAACTCATAACGCTTATACTTATAAAATGCAAAAAACTTTCATTGACTGGTCATTTTGTTGTTGCCAACAACAACCCCCCCTTCTCATCCTCCTCCACCACCACCATCATCATCATCAACCCCCCTCCTCCTCCTCCATCTCTTCCCCCTGCTCCTCCACCAACACCACCACCATCAACCCCC